>JAPDSC010001426.1:0-20869 GCA_026290005.1 Latrodectus geometricus
TAAGTCAAAAATGATGCACTTAATGAAGAAAAATACATTAATTTCAACTTCTTAGATTTTAAGTGAAATTTATTTCGCTAAATTATCATTAAAGAGCAACTAAGCATCAATATTTAAATAAATAATATTTGCTAATCAAATCATAATTGGAAAGTTATTTCTTGTTGGAAAAAATATTACATTATATTTAAAAGTTAAAGTATTTTTAAAATTAGGTAATTATCTATATTTTTGATGATAAATAACATTAAATATGTTTAAACGTAAATTATAATTATCTTAAAAGTCAATAGTTGTCATACAACTGATATTTGAAAATGAAAGAAATATTTTATAGAAACATCTTTGCTTAAGGCACATATCTTTTTTCATTTAATTTACAAGAAAATATATTGCTATATTTTCAAGGAATAAAGTTTTTTTTTTAATATTTGATTAAAGTTAAATTTGTTCTCTTTAAGCAAGACATATTCATTAATTAATTTTCTTATCTAGTTATACGGTTCAGTTGGAAATTTAATTATCTATTTAGGAATCATAAAAAGAATTCAACATGGAATTGACGATTTATTTGACGAATATTTTAGAAAAAGTTAGGTATCAGGAACTGCCTAATAAAACCTAATGGAAACAAAGAAATGAAACCAATAACTAGTCAACTAATTTTTAATTAATGATTCGTTAAAGAAAATTTCCTAATTCTATAGAACGAATCTTTCAAAGTCGATAAGTTTTAAGGCATCAAATAAAAAAAAATATTATATAAATGTAATGACTGTGAAAGGGAACATTTTTAGTTTGAACGAGGTGTGCATTGTTGATTCAAAAGAAAAATATTTTAAACTTTCAGAATTTGTTATTGCTTAAAATTAGCTTCGTTAATAAACTAGTTTCGAGATTTTTCAGCCCTTTTCTTCTTGTTATGAGCGCAAACAATGTTGCTTCTGAAAAGGAAGAAAAATAGAAATTTTACGCTCAGGAATGAATCCGAAATGTTTAACGCCCAAAGCAACTGAGGAAGAATGCCTTCAAAATTTGTGTTAGCTATAGCTGAGTTTCAAAGCTACAGCTAAAAAGGATACAACGATTAATTAAAAAAAGTTTTTAATGACTTCATTTGCAAGCAGAGCTCTAAGATTAGAAAAATATAATGTACTTACTTATTTGAAGTGTATAATTAACATAGTGGGAGTTTAAAAAAGGAAAAATAAATATTAAATCAATGAAAATGAAAAAATTAATATATAAGATTTGTCCTCAACAAATATTTAACTGCAAATCATTATAATCAGAATAATCAGATTTCATTAGTTTTAATTCAGTTAAAAATGTGAAATAATTTGTTGATGAAATATTAAAATTATATAATTGTTTTTATTAAGTAATTAATGTACTGAATTATTCATCTTTTCGTTTTTCAGTTTAGAATATAATGAAATTTTAGATACCTAATCCAGATGTACATAAAAATTCACTAACATACTTAGAAAGTATTTAACATGTTAAGGTACTTATTTTTTACCTAAAGTTACTGTAAATCCTGTGGTCTATTTAAATATACATCAATGCTTTTACAGATACCATTCATTGCATTTAGATATTTATTATTCTGTTTCTACATTTTATAGAAAGAAATCTGAATTAAATATTAATTTATAATTAAAGTAGAAAGTAAGGATTCTAATATGAAAAATTTTATTTACATAAATTTTTAAAAAATTTAGTTTGAAAATCTATAATATAAATCTACAATATAAGCTCTTTTATATTAATATATTAGGAAATCGGAATTTTTACTACAGTAATATAAAGTAGTACATAAAATGAATATTTACATGTCCAAAATATAATAAATCCAGAAACATTTCAAAGAAATGTTTTAAAAACATACCAAATGTGTTCACATATTCTATTCATAAATGTGCATCAGTATTTTCTTAATATAATTTTTGAATGATATCACAACTCTATACCGTTAATAAATTCTTGAAAATTTCTGATAAGATTTTTATTTAATTTACAATGATTAAACCAATCTGTCCTACTTTTAAGATAAATATCCTATTTTTAAGTCAAATTATTTATTTTTCAATAATATTTTTTGGAGATCAACTTTTTTCTTTTTAATTTTTATCAAATATATTCCATTATATTTTGATTTTTTAATTGTACTGTATATTCGAAAACTTTCATCATTTTTGATGCAGCCAATATTTTTGTAAATTTAAACAAGTATTAATTATTTAAATTTACAAAAATATAATTGTCTTAAATAAATAAAAATATTAAATAAATATTGTATTAAATAAATATAAAAATATAAAGTATTAATTGTCATTACCTTAATTCATATTTGATTTACTTCACTCATCTCGAATACATATAGTTATTTTATCATATGATTGGTCTCAATATATTTGCTTCCGTCTACATTGATTATTTCTTTATTTTAGAATAAATTTCAGTTATCATTATCATTATAGGAAAATGTACAGAGTAAAATTGTGTCTTCTTTATTATTTTACAGTAAATAACAGTATTTAGATTTATACCTTAATTTCGAGTAAGCACCAACTATATTGCTGATTATCACGTTCAAGCATTAAAATATTTATTTAATTAGAAGATAGAAAAATCAAAAGTCGTTGAAATCTAAAAAGTTTCAACCACGTCCTGTGAGACATATACTTTTATGTTGTTTTGTTGTTGTGTTTTATCCACCTGTGGTCAGAGACAGAACTAATAATAGTTAGGCTTACGTACTTATTGTTTCATCAACAATTTACCTTTTTTTCTCATTGAAGAGATTTTCAAGTTGTATTCAGAAAAAGTCTGCTAGATATTTGCAAAAATGTTTTAATATGACCATTACAAATTTGCACGATCCTAATCTTAACATTAACCAAATATGACTTCATTTGATTATATTTTATTTCATTCATTCAACAATGTGTTTACAATGTCTTGATGAGTGAAAAAAATATGCAGCAATTTGTTGATAATATTTATGACATTTGCCTTAATGTTTTTTAGTTTTAGTAAACATCATTACAATTTCAAACCTGGTATTTTAATCGTCATCTAGGATTGTGTTAAACTATGTCTACCATATATAAATTATGTAACTGTTTTTGCATGATGAGTGGATGTTATTAAGTATATGCTTGGAAGATTAAAAGATTAGATAAAAACACTTTCCACTACCTTTCTATCTTTTACTATTCAAGAACATTTGAATGTTACTAGAGTAAAACATTGTATAACTTTTGTGTTCTTGGTATTTTTTTAGTATATTTTGGAGAGCAAAGAATGCTAGTAGACAATTTAGGTAAAATACAATCTGATTTCAACATTATCTCTTGCATGTATTAAAATATAAGCAGAAGCTCAAAAGTATTGTTTGCTATTCGGTTCATATAAATCTGCTCGAGGGCACAAAAATCAATAAAATTAAAAAAATGGTAGAAAAAATATTTATACGAAATTTATAGATTTCGTTGCCTTGACATCCTTGAAACAGTGAATTTTGAAATATATCCATTAGTCAACTCGAAATAACAAATTTTGGTTTATAATATGCTATAAATTATTTAAGAATACATATTTCTCTTACTGTTGTCACATAAATCAATATTCAGAGTAAAGTTTGAGCAATGATATCTCAAGTTTCACTACTAAAGCTTTATTTACGAGAGAGATACGGTTAAAAAAAGTTCAAATCTTTTAAAAGCGTATTGTTTATGTTTTAACTGTACTGTTTTTGTATTGAAATATACCACAGTATGCTCAATAAAGGCGATACACACTATAAGGTTTTAATATTTAAAAATAGTTATTTCTATTCAATGTTCTGTTTGTGTTTAAAACTTTAACCTGTGAATCGAATATCATGCATTCAAAATTATGACTTTCATGATATTATCATCACGATGCTTAAGATGTTTAATCTTGTAACTTCAAATGAAATTCTCTACTCTGTATTCTAAAATATTTTACTTGGATTCATTAAAAGAATGAATCAATATCATTCATATTTCAGGACATCGTTCTAGTCTTGGTCATTCATAATAATGAATAAGTAAAACATGCTTTGCAGCTTCAACGTTTTACTGAAAAATTGTCTAACCTATTATGTATAAGACTGATTATTTATGAAAATAAATTATACATTGATTCTTTTTCAATTCAAAAGGTGTTTCTAATCGATACATCTTTACCATGTAAATCTATATAAGTCTTATAACCCATTTGTTATAAATTTCTTTTTAATCTTCTACCAATTTGTGTAGATTTTCTTTTCCTAATATGGAATTTCAATTGTTAATTCAAATATAATTAGTAGCAGGCTCTTAGAAAAAAAGACCATTTCTTTCCAATTCTAGGAATGCTCCTTTCTAAAGTTGAAACAAATACTCTTCTTTTTAATAAAATATTCTATGAGTGATATTTCAATATCCATATGAAAGAATAAATCCTTTTCAAGTGACAGAAATTTTGAAATTTTCTATTCAACGTGCTATTGAAATTACGCAAGATGCATTTAATTGGTAATTTTACTTGCATAAATAAATATATACAACTAAAGTTGTTAGTACATAAAACTAAAATGTCATCAGTTTTCTTTCCATAGAAACAATTATTAATAAACAGCTAATGTTAAGATTATCATTTTTTTTATTCTACTAAAAGCATGTATTTAATAAGATAAATTGTTATATATATATATACACTCTTTTAAAATTATTAAAGTGATTTTAAAAGAAAATTTGTACAGTTGAAATAGCGCGTGAAATATTTAAAAAATAGTTAGCAGAGTGCTTAATAATTAATATTTTAATGAGAAGCAATTAGAAAATTTATAAACACAATGTATAACTTAACCATGTAAGTACTGAGAAATATTAATTTACAGATATTCAAACTAAATTAAAAACAGTTTATAAATATAAATTGTGTATTAAATGGCTTTTATAAATCTGAGATCATAAAAAAGATATTTTCATTGCAATTAATAAATTAAAATTAAACATGAAGTATTCTTAAAAATTTTTAAGAAAATATAACTAAAAGAACATTTAATGGTTTCATTTTTTTTGTATTAAAATAAATTAAAAATTAAACATTCAACATTTGTAATTATCTTAAATACATTATTTTGAAACAAAGGCAGCATCATTTTACTGATAAGTGCTTCATATCATTCCTTTATTTTATCAAGCGCATTTATTAAATACTGCGACACTTTCAAAAACTTTATTTCGGCTGAAGTAATTATATTGGGAATTGGATAAATGTAATTACCGTAAATTATATTCGTTTTTTCTTATTCTCTAACTAGTCCACTTGAGGTTAAAAACGAAAAATTCTTTGTTAATCTAGGTTTAAGAGATCACATTGTATAAAGCGAAAAGATTCAAACAAGCGTATATAAAAATAACATGGACAATTATGCTAGATTAAATGTTGCTAACAATTACATTAATACATCTCCCTCAAGGATCATTTGGTATCACAAGCATTTAATAAAACTGTATTTTTTAGTTGAACCAATTTCATCGCAATCGAATTAGAGATGACGTTAAATACATAATAATAAAAAAACATTTTTGGTATTAAGTGCTTCTTATTAGTCTATTATTTGCTAAGTAAAATTTATTCTTCTAAGGATATGATGTTTTTTTTAAAATAAACTTTTAGAAGAATTTTAGTTAATTGAGACAATTACAATTAGAAGTACCATCACGGGAGAAGAGTTTATGCCGATAATGTCATTAAAGAAGAAAAGTTTATTTGAATGTTCTCAAAAATGTTGTACTTAAGTTTATTTTTAAAATTAAAGCTTTCTAATTACATTACTCAAGAAAATGAATTAAACGTAGTTATTATTTAAATATAATTTAAATACAATGTAAAGTATCCTTCTGAGAAATGACAAGAAAATATCAATTGAACACAAATTAAAAAAATAGCAAAATTTTAAATGCTATTTATATATTTTTTTCAATTAAATAGTTTGAAAATATTTCATGAGGTCAAATTAATCACATGAGGTATATTTCAAGTAAGACCATTTTGATGATAATTGTTGAATAAAATCTAGTAAATTTTCACGTACATTTAATGTTTTATTTTGATAAATTTCATTAATCAAAATTATTTTGGAGCCATTTTCTTAAAAATTTACTTTAATTTATATATTGGTGACGTTAATTAATTTTTTCATTGGTTAGCATTAGGAATAAAATGAATATTCATTAAAACATATTCTTTCTATAATGCATCATAACATATAAATATTTGTTTTGATGTGTTATAATTCGCATGAAAATATCTGATATGAAATTTTTTTCCTAAAGGCGGGCACTTGGGTGATTAATCTTTTGCCACAACAAGGCCTGAAACTGCTACTCATTTTATCGTTACCCGGCGAACACCTGTGAACCAAGTCACGGAAGCAAGTAGCATTACCCACGTCACACCACCAGAAACCCATTCATAGGGCTCATTCATAGAAACTCATTCATCCAACATGTGAAGAAAGGACAAGAACCAAAGAGAAACAGAGTGTATATCCATGACCTATCCGGGATACGAACCAAGGTCCTCCTCATCCGTTGTCAGGTATGCTAACCACTAGACAGGGAAGGTGGTCTGAACAGGAAAATTAAATAAATGAATTGATATTTTCTATCATGACCCGAATAAAAATATTGAATTGAGACCACTATGGAAATGCAGTATTAATGTTAAGTACCTAAATTATTTATATTTAACTAACAAATTTATTCTTAAGTAAGAGCGCATATTACTCTAAATTTTAAATGAATAAACTTTATAATATGAATCTCAATACATCAAAAGTTCTGTAGGTGAATCAATTATAAGTAAAACATATTTGAACGCTTACGAATATTGTAGAAATTGATGGCGTCGTTCTCGTTACCAAAAGGTAGTGAGTTCAAATCCCGGCTTAACCGAAGATCCGTCGTGTTCACTAATGGCACTTGGGGCACTTAAAATCTGTCGGGTCGCAATGTCCTCGATGTTCCCATTATAAATTGATACCTCTGGGGGTTGTTGGAGCCAGGGTATGGGTTTCCCTGGTTTCAATCTTTAAAGGGGAAGATTCAAATGGTGCTGCCATCTATGAGCCAAAATTCATACCTCCACCTTCGTAAGAGGATGCTCTATTCAAAAACGGAGGACACTCTCCCTGTGACTTCATTCGCCTTGTCTCTGACGGGCGGACTTGGCGTTGCCAAGTGTCATCAGTAACAACAACAACAAAAATTCAAATGTCAACGAATTCCAAAGACCTTTTCTTTACTTTGAACAATACCATAGCATCTTTTAAGTAAGATTGAAGAATATTCTTTGCCATAGCTTTACAAAATTGAACGGAAGACATCTTTTCAAGATTATCTATCTTCTCACATATGTGCTTATAATGAACAATTTAAACTAATTTTTAATTACATTTTTTTGGAACTTTAATTATAATTTAAAACTAGTTATTCAAATTTAGTATGAATTATACAGAAAAACACAGTACCCGTAGCATTTCTAATATTTAGCTTCAGAGATGTACTAAAATTAACAAGGATAACTTCATAATGCTGGCTTTTTTTATTATCATATTACGTTTGTTTAAAATCTTTGAAATCGTTGTTTGTGAGATAAAGTTGTATGATTTAATGTCAACTAAACTTGGAAAGTGTTCATAGTTAACTGTTCCTAAAATATACATTTTTGATTATATTCTTTATTGTTTTCACATAAAGTTGTCCTTGTAAATGCTTAGCAACTAAAAGTTTTCTTATCGTTGAAAACAACCGTGTTGAGTTAGTGAATTTCTTGGTTCATGATTTCGATATTGTCGATATATGTTTCTCGGCTTAAGTTGTGGATCAAATAACTAATAAGACAGTTCTTCAGTCACAAGTTGATAATTCAATTCCCAGGGAAAGTTATAATTTTTTTTGCACTGGAGCTAATTCAAGGACTGGTTTATAAGCGAATGCGGCAGAGACACTTAATTTGCAATTTTTACACCATATCCAAGAGTTTCTACTGTTGTAATATTTAGAAGTTGTTGAATATCCTTTGGTATAGCAAAGATAAAATACTGAATACTGATGTGATAATCGTGCCTTAAATAATCATTTTCAATTTTAATATTGGATAATTTTCCGAATTAGTTTGTTGATTCATATTTTTAAACTAATTAATCAATTGTTCTTGTTTGAGGGAAAATTTTGAGTTTGATACAATTTTAATGCAATAATTTAAGACGTAATCAGTTACAATATAATGCAATATGCTGATCTTACTTTTTAATTTCACTTTGATTTATGATATAGGATTTTATATAGGCTCAAAAGCTTTCTTTGTTTAAGAAAAAGCTGAGAAATATAGGAGTATAGATATTTCGTCATTCGGCTTAAAAAGCACGCTTTTGTTTACGATACTGGACTGGATATTATAGATTCATCTTCCATATAATTTTTCTTTGAATATTCTGCTTGTGAAGCGAAACCTGGTTCATTTGTTTGGACCAGGTTTTGCTTCACAAGCAGAATTGCATTCAAATTAAAAAAACTAGCAATAATTTATAATAAGTAATTGGTAGTTTTTTTTAATTCGAATACAATTTTTCCACTCTTTTTGAAATAAATTCAAAGTTTTAAAATTTATTTTTATGAATTTTGACAAAACATATAGATTTTATTTGTTTCCTTTCAGAAATACTTATCTGAAGATTATATTAACTTTTTAATATTTTTTTTTCAAAGGCATCTCATTAAAAACCTAAATAAAGTGGCTATAGAGTCCCAAAACATAATATCACATATGCCATTCAAATTAATAATTACAATAATTCAACTATATAAAAAGTTAGATTTTATATTTTTATAAAATATGACTTAAATTTGAATAATATTAAAAGGGATGTTCCTTAAGGCGTTTTCAATTGCAGTGTAAGCTTTTGAAAAGCAGTTGTCAATGTAAATCGTTATTTTTTCAGCTGTTTTGGAAAATGAAGGGACGTAAGTAATTATTTGATTCATTCATTTAATGTAGAATTAGAAACCCTAATGATATACATATGCTAATCAGTAAATAAGAATTCTACTAAGTTCATCTCATATGGACTCTTAATATGTATAAATGCTTCTATATCGCATTTAGAGTAGAACATCCAGACCTAGAATCTTTCTGTAGCATAGCACTTAACTTGATTAGGATTTAATAGGAAAGGAAATTAGAGACCAGAAAATTCACTAGAATTAAGAGTAATGATGAAACTATAAGCATGCTCACGATTTGAAATTATTTCATTGTAAGTTTTTCATATATAATAGAAATCTCTAAAAATGAAATCTGAAATATTCGTAAAAACAAAAGCACAATTTACTTCGTATGTATCAAAAATATAATTTATTAGTAGAAAATATAAGAAAATTAATATACACAATTCACCAAGCTTTAAAGCCTATGGTTACTAATAAACATTTTGCTAATATTTTAGCAATTTTAGATTTAATTTATAACTTGACGTTTCATTAAAAATAAACTCATTATACTGTTATTATAGTATTTATTTGCATGTATTGCTAAAAGATTAGACAACAATTATTTATCTCAGTCAAAAAAATAGGCTCAGATTTACTGTAAGGTCGTTCTTGGCATGGTTTTCCAATGTTGGCGATAAATAACATTTTCTGGGAACCCAACAAATTCTGACCAATTACGGATGAGGGATTCCAACCAATGAAATATGGTGGATTCTGACAAAATAGTTACCGACCAACGAAAAATGGAATATTCTATTTATTTTCAGACCTCGATAGTGCAAATTGGCGAGGTTGGCTAGATTTTTGGCAATTTTTTGAAAAAGTCGCCAAGAGTGACCTTATAGTAAATTTTTACCAAAAAAAAATTCTAAAAGTTTCTAGAGAAATGCTGTTTTTTCAAATACGTGACAAAAATAACAGAAAATACGTACTAAATTTAAAAAAATTTTAAATCTTAACTATTGAGCATGACCAATGTGCCTATATTGTAGTAATTTTTTAAGTGTACACTAAGTTGTAAATTCACCAATCTATTCTGTTTAATGTTGATATGAAATCACGTGAAGAGAATAACATTAATATATTATATACACTTTATTTTTGAAAAATGATATAGTTGTAATATAGTTTCATAAAATTAGAGCATTTGACTATTTAAGGTCATTAAACATATAAGGACTAATTTTAGTTTATCTTAGACACATAAAAACATATTACATAGATTTTAAAATATAAATTCAGTATTTGTTTCACTTATGTGCCCTTTGTTTCTTTTATCAACAGAATCTATTTCAGGAAAAAGGGAATTTTTTAGAATGCAGATATCAGGAAAATAAACGTAAAATATATGTATAGTAAAAATATTATTTTATTTTTTTCTTTTATTTCAAAGCAAGGAAAAGTCTAAAAATGGAAAGGAAATGGTGGTGGAAAATCATTTACAAATTGAAAAGAAAAATATCTGTTCGTATATGAAACGTTGATATTTTATTCTACATTTTTATGGAGAAAGTTGAGTTAAAGATCGCGAATACCTTCAAATTATGAGAAAATAATAATAAAATAAGTATTATTTTAAATGAATTGGATATTGTTATTGAAAAGTTTAAACAGAAATTCACTGATTACTAGATGTTCAGTAAAAAATCGGAAAATCATGATAAATCGGCTAAAATTATTTAAAAACATATTGAAATTTGGATATGTTGCAAATGAAAAACAAATTTCATTGAGGAGTAATAAACAAATAATTAGTGTTGCAATAACTTTAACAAAATAATTATTTTAAAATTGCTATTTTGGAATAAACAGCTGTTCAAATAAAAAGCGAATAAATTACAAAAAGAAAAAAAAATTGAGACAAATGTGTAAAAATGAATTCGAGATGGAATATTTCTATTTAATTCTGTAATAAAAACTTCCGCAAATGACGGGTACTTGCGGCTTAGTGCAGGTTGTAACAGGACTTCAACTAAATATTATTTCTGTTGCAGGAATGAAGGAAGGAAAATAATTGCCCGCTAACTATTATAGAGCAAAGCAGAATGAAATTTGTAAAAAATGATTTCAGCTTTCGATTGATTTATATGTTAGCAAATATGTATATTAAATAACAGTATAAAAAATAACAGATATATAATAACTGGTATATAGTAATAACAGGTATATAATACATAAAATAAGAAGAAAGAAGGAAAATAATTGCCTGCTAATTATTTTAGAACAAAGCAGAATAAAATTTGTCAGAAATGATTTTAGTTACTAAAAGTCTTAATATTGATTTATATGTAAACAAAAGTGTCTACATAAAATAATTTATTCTCTAAAGCTAGATAAAAAAAATATCACTGCATTTTCTTCTATTGTATAGTCAGCCAAATATTCTTTTCTCTATTCACTTTCAAAAGTGCTGGATTTCATTCCACTTTTTAAGCAACGTTTAATATTAAATAGCTAAGAAGTTGGTTCAAGATTTATTTTTAAACTTCATAGGAAGGAATTGTTGTTGTCAAGTATAGTTTATTTTATTAGAACAAGTTTTTTTATGTTAAGCATTTCTAATTATTTTGCTATTTCTCCGGCATGTAATGAAAGTGTACTTAGATTTAAGTTATTTTTAATAATGACTTTTCCTTCATAAAATTAAATTTGAATAAAATAATGAGAAATTGTTAAATTTAGAATGAAAATGTTGATCTGAAATTTTATGTGAAGTGCGGCTTTCAAAAATAAAATGTAGAAAAACAAAGAAAAAAAAACAAAACTAATAGTTCTCACAATATATAAAGGAATCTGAAATTAATATTTTATAATATTTATTTACCTATTAGTTAAAATAAACATTTTGACTCATAATAAAATTACTATTAGGTTTGATAATATCACTGTATATTTGGGGAATAAATAAAGCATAAGATTTATGATAATATAATGTAATTAATTATAATATATTTTATTTTTAGTTAACTTCTGATTGAGAATATAAAATTAAGTTATGAATTAATGTTAATAAAATTCAACATGAAAATTAATCAATATTTTAAAAATAATTTTTTATAATTTATGTATAGATTGCTTAAAGTAAAACTAGATTTAAAATCTATAAATCTAAAATTATTTTTAAAATTTCTAATGCATAAACACACTGATTTATTATTTCAAGATTTGTAATCTCTTTCTGAAATATTTCGCACTCATAACGATGCTTTAACAATAAAACAGAAAAATAATATTATAAAATATCACTATTAATCTCTTTTATACTTTCTGTTAGAGTTCGAAAGTAAAGAAATGACAAAAAGGGAAGGAAACTTTTAGAAAAACTATTTATTTTCCAGAACGAGATTTCTTAAGAAATTCTCTGTTTTTTTATTTCTTCTTCCTAAAAAGTTTTAATAGGTGGTTTAGCAAAGATCACTTTCAAGAGATACTTTTTCAAAAAAGTGCAAAATGAAACCTCATTAATGGTGAATTTTTGGTAATGGTCGAGTGTAATTGAATAGTGAAGAACATGATTTGTCTTTCATTTTTGCCTCTATTTTAACCTAAAGATTATTTTAATAGTGAAAAAGAATATTATTTCTTAAAAAAAGATAGAATAAATTTAGCTAAAATTATTTTGGAGTGTCATAAATGCAGAAGTAGGAATGCATTCATTTTTTTTAAAAACAACTTGAGTGAAAAAAAGTTTATTTTGATTTGAAGAAGTGACAAATTTAACCAAAATGCTCAAAGTTAATGTGATGTGATTAATTAATCCAAAACTGATAATATAGAATTCACTTGTCATGATAGTTAAAATTATTTGAATTAAAAAATATAATAAGTTTTCCTTGACAAATTTTTAATGAATAAACTTCCTGACAATATAGTTTCTACTGAAATTAACATATTTACAAACTTTATGAAATCCAGTTTAAAAACATACTGTTAAGATGTTGTTGTTGTTGTCGTGTCTATGAGTAAGTGTGAAGTGCAAGAAACAAAAAGTCTACAGTTCACCAAAAGTCTTGTTGATGAGATCTGCCAGTTCTGGAGCCCGATGGCTATGGAGGATCTCAATTGGTGGAGCTCCTAGTTCGAAGAGGGAGGGGATAATGGCTTGGCAGTTTAAGACATGATCTGGAGTTAGTTCGGATTGAGGACAGTGCTCACAGTTGGGATAGGATTTGATACCAGTTGGTGATATCTTCATGCCCTTGAAATGTCCAGTACGCAGCCGAGCTATTGTAGAGGAGAGGTTTCTTGGGCAGTCTAGATCAGGGATTGTTGCCTTGCCAAAATGCTGATCATAGATTCTTCGCCAGGCAACGGCATTAGCGTCTGTACAGGTGACTGTTCGAGGTTGCTCTTTATCTCGTGCTTCTTTTGCAAGGGCATCTGCACATTCGTTCCCCTCAATACCCACAGGAATCCACTGGAGAATGCATGGAATATTTAGTGATACTGTTTAGATGATACAAGTTTATGGCAGGAATGCAGAGAAAACAAGAAAGTTTTTGCCGTTTTCGCGTTGCCATTGAATCAAGTGAGAATAAATATGCAAATTAGTGTATGACGTGGTTGAGACACTGGTCAGTTGAGAGTAGCATCGTTGTAAAAGCATGTCTATTCAACGCATTCATCAATCGTAACACGTACAGTAGTAAAAAAATTACGCGTCAAAAGAACTCGTTAGGAGTTGTTTGCTTTACGACTTCAAAGGTGAGCTTCTCAACTGCTGTATCAAGTCGCCAAATATTTCAAGTGTTTGGAGAATAGCGCTGTGAATGAACGTATGGCAAGGGGTTGGTTTTAAAAATTCAGGTCTGTAGATTTGTCCCCCTGCAATCACGCAAGATTATGTTTTGTGTCTGGTGGACTAGTCGTCAAGTGTTTCACCATGAGCTTCGACCAAAGGGCTAAAAGGTGTCTGATGACATCTTTTTACAAATGAAATTTAAAAAATTTCATTTGTAAAAAGAAGAAGTTATTTTTGTAAAAAATACCAACTGATTTCATGAAGATATAAGGATGTGATGTTTAGAAGTTAAGTATATACAGCGATCTGGAACTTTTATAAATTATTAGATACTTATTAGAAATTATTAGATACTTATTAAAACTTTTATAAATTATTAAATTATAAGATAATAAAATTTAGGTAAAAAATTAAGCATTATAAGATATTTTTTAATTAAAATTATGTTAAATTCTAGTTATATCATTTGATTCTAGATAATGTGCAATGGGTTATTACATTTGATTCAATGAATTGGCAATTGCTCTACATGTACTGTAGGGACTGATTAATTTTAATAATATTCATTGAATAATAAATGAAAATAAAATTTTCTGTATACCAGGACTATTTAAAGCATTTTTAGTCATAAAAGATATCAAATAGCTCAGTATAAAATAATGCTGATATATGAATCATGCAGAAATATATGAATGAAAATGTAAGCACACGTGTACTGTAAAAACGTGCAAATGCTTAACATTCCTATTTACAAAAAAATGCTGAACTGTCTGCTTTGTTAATGTGATTTCAATATCAAAATGAAAATAATATATAGAAAGAGAATCTTTAATTCTTCGGTAAAATTTCAGATTATAATTTTTAAATTATTTTATAAGAAAGAATGTGATAAATTCGAAACAATTATTGCTTTAATTCAAAAATAATTTTTTGAGATTTAATAATATAATACACTATGACATTAATATAACAATATAAGAGACAATATAATAATTCGCCTATAAATAGGAAAAAAAACAAGTCGCAAGCCTTCCTTTAATTTAAATTTTACATCGACAATGTATTCTACATTTAAAATGAATGCACATTTAAAAAAAAAACATGAAAATATAATAAATTTCAAGACTTTTTTATAATTATAGATTTGTTAAGAATATATTTACATGATAATAGAATTAAAATGTATTAGTTTACTGCGTTAAAATTAATTAAAAGTAAAAACTCTATTTTAATATGTATTGAATATATACTTCTCTCGTATCAAGTTGATAAAATAATTAAACTTTGATAAATTACGCACATTTGTATATATATAATTCAAAGAACAGTGGATGAAATAAGAGTGACTTCTTATATAAGAATATAATATATAATTTTATGAATATAAGAATAAAATTCAGTAGTTTTGTGAATATAAATAAATGTAAATTTAGAAATTCCTCTACATTTAGAAATACTACTTTAGACATTGAAATTATTGGTCATATATTACGGTGTATTGAAATATACAATAATGAGTAGAATTCAATTCGTTTCTTTATTTCTACTCTAATTAGGGCAATAGAAAATAACAATTATAAAAGGAATGTTTCGTTTTAGTTCCTTGACTATATTAGAAACCCTCACGCTAGTACGGTTTGTGCGAAGCATATCTGCATAAATCCTATAATATGCCTGCACATAATATGGTTTGGTGGGGATATTAATGTGTCAGAGCTATATAAAATGTCAGTCAGAAGAAGATGTATTAAATCTCGTTCAAAATCATAAGATATATGTTTGTTATTGGAATTCAAATTATTAATTGATTTATGAAATGTGAGGAATTTGATGAAATTTCTCTTTAAATTGTATTTCACAATATAATTCTGAAATAAATCAATATGTGCTATTTGTTGGTGAATCATGACGTATAAACTACACAAAATAATTATTTAGATACATAATTCTTTGTAATAATAGTTAATTAGATAAATTTTTTAATTAATTTTTGAGTTAATACTACACTTAAAAATAAAATGTAAGGATATTTTAATCTATATGAAAATAAATGCAATTTTTTAATATATATATATATATATTAAAAAATCCTTACATAATTTTATTTTTTAAATGTAGTATTAACTGAGAAAATGATTAAAAAATTATTTATTTAACTATTATTACAAAGAATTATGTATCTGGAATAATTATTTTGTGTAGTCTATACCTCATGATTCACCTACAAATATAACATATTGATTTGTTTCAGAATTACATTGTAAAATCCAATTTTAAGAGAAATTTCATCAAATTTCATTAATATATATATATATATATATATATATATATATATATATATATATTTAAAATTCCTATTTATAAAATATATGCGATGCATTTAAATAGAATCTGGAAAACAAAATTTTATTTTTATATAAGCCAAAAATGGTATCAAATCATTGTACATTAATATGAATGCTTAGTAAATTCACAATATAAATTTTCAAATATTACTCAGTTTAAAAATTGGTAAAAACTATATTAAATAAGCAATAATTCATGCTTAATTATCAATTAGTATTGAAGTCATTTCATTAAATAAATTACAGTCAAATCTGTCTATATTATTTTAATTAAGTTTAACTGTCTATATTAATTTTGCCAAAATTGTGGATTTATTTATAATTCTTTAAATGAAATTCTTCCTTTTACTGATTAATTTTATTAAATTATTTTATCAAGCAAATATTATATCAATTTATGTAAGACGCAATATAAATAATTTAACATCTTTAATTTATTATATAAAATAATATATTATAAATTTTTACATAATTTGCAAATTACTTAAAATCAAATATTGTCATCAATAAATTTAGATGTGCATGGAAAAATAACATTCAAATTTAAAATTAAAGTATTCATAAATTTTGCACAAGAAATACAATGTACAGTAAAAATATTCTTTACCACAAAAAAAGAGTTTATTAGAATTTAATAGCATGGACATTTTAATTAAAAAAATTTTATTTGTAGAAAAAATACTTTAATTTTTAAGTTTTAATAAACAATATATTTCAACATAAGATGTAAGAGATTAGTAAGAAATACAATTGTATTTATTATACTCTATAACGATTGAAATTTGTAAATTTTGTTATATTTATTGACAGAAGTGATGGTAATCAATAAAATTAGCAAAACAAGATTAAAGTGATATTAAAGATTATAAAACTATAGGATTATTATAATTTAATATCCAGTTATAATTTTGGGAAAAGATGCTGTTTAAAATTAAATTCGTTCTCTTAAAATAATAATATATATTTTTTATGGGAAATATTCTCTTTAGATGCCATAATTAAAGTTGTTTCCCTCATATTGGTTAATGGAGTGATGAAATAAATAAAAAATATTATATTTCCTATGTACAAAAGGGAGGTTTCTGATAAGTTATTTATTTTAAATGCACTAGATACTATATAAAATATATATTAAATCGTTCTCAAGAGTTTTATTTTTATTTTAATTATATACTAATAAAAATGTTTAAAATTAATATAAATTTTGAAATTTTTTATTTCTTGTTAATTGCTTCAATTTGTTTGGATTTAAAATGGGTTAGATCTAATCATGATTATTAATACATTAGAGACTATTAAATTGTTAAATGACAGAATTCCCATAATCGTAGCAATTAGATGACATTATGTTACTTCATCTCCCTAAAGCTTCTTCAACACATAAAATTATTCTCTCGAAACAGGAATATTTTATGATTGAACAAGTTTTACCTTAATTGAATTAGAGTTAATTTACCTTTAAAATATTTCTTTTGATATTAAATGTATTTGGATTAAAACATTGTATCTCTTTTTTAGATATGCATTTAAGAAATTCTTTTATTTAATTATTTTGAGACATTTGGTTAATTTCTAGGTCTTTTATTGTTATAAAGACTTCTTCTAAAATATTTTGGATTGTGATAATGGTACAGAAATGAAAAGAAATATTTTTTGTAAAGAATATATTTCCTTGCAAAAATTAAGTAAATAATTACGGAATTTTCTCAGTACTCTACTTCGTTACAAAATAATCAATACTTAACTAATTCATAGCTTTGTTTTTAGTTAAACATCTACTTAAAAATAAATATATATTTCAATAATTAAGAGATAGACATTTTTAGATTCTAATATACATAGTAATGCTCTACTATTAAATATTAAACGGGAATATAACTTTTCATACAGTTTTTTTTACTAGAAATACTATTAAAACTATTGAATGTTATAGCTCAATTTGTTTAAAATGTATGTTATCTTTTAATATTTTCTTAAAAATAATATACATTATAAAATGTTAGAATTTTGTAACAGATTTAATTACTTAAAACTTTGCTTAGAAAGTACATTTAGAATACTTTTATTTTTAAGCATACAATTGCTTGTTTAGAAACATCATTGAAGCGTGTTTACTAATTTAATAAAGGATGTTAAATTATTCTTCACACATATTCTTATGTCCATAAACTAAAAATGATTTAGAATATTACATGCAATATATTCTCTAAAGTAAGAACTGTTCTTGAGCGAGGGATTATGTAGCACATTTTCTGAATAAATAGTTTAGATTTCAAGTTACACGGAACTGTCATATACATTGACTTAATATAGCAATGAAGAGAACGTGAGAGAATATATACAGAGCTTTGACAGCGAAGCAGATTAGTTTTAACGATTTCTGTGTAAGTACTATAATATCTATTAAATTTCATGTAGATTCATGTAGTTGATATTTCACGAGATTATTTATTAACCGCTAAAAATATGGATGTAAGCTGATAGTAGTATCCGAGAAATTTGGAATGACGCAGAGTGTCATTTCTAGGCTTTAGAATGGTTTTAAGAGGAAGAAACATCAGAAATAACTTATGTTCATAAAAATACTGTTCTCAATTCCACAAAGATTAAATTATACCTCATTCATCAATTGCATAGATTTGACGTAAACATGTTTTGTTCATGACTACGAGTAATATAGAAGGAAGTGCACTTTAACCTAATTAATATTGTTTACATTATTTGCCTCTTTCAAGTTCATGAATTTTCAATATTTTCAGAGAAACAACTGATTTAGTTTCACTCAGATTTAAAGAAAGAAGGATATTTTTGCAATAATTCATAAAATCATGGAACATACATTATATTATATGCATGTAAACACGTAAAACTGTTATATAAAATGTCTTACACATTTATAAAATGCCTTACACGTTACACATTTAAACCATAAAATGCCCTACACTTCATAAATACGAAATATCTAACACATCATAAGTTGTCTTACACGTTTATACCATGGTTTAATGCATCATTAAATTTGTTATTAAGTGCTTTAATGCAAGATATGTTTTATATTTAAAACGAATATAAAATGTTTAAAGAATAAAAAAATTATAAGAAGTTACTAGAATTCTAATGTGTTTGCAGTCAAGTAATCAGTATAGTTAGAATATGCATTATCTGAAGAAGACTTAAACACATTCTCAGAATAATTCATTCACATGAGAAAATTGTTAAGTAAAAGTAGCATCATATTAAATATAAGTGATATAGTTTTCCGAATATATTTAGTGTAAATTATCAAGTCATAAAAATATTTATTGTTTGAAGGCAATATGATTATATACTCTGTGGTATAGAAAGAATAATGAAAAGATAAAAATATCTTATGTTTGGTGATAACAGTGATAGAACTATGTACAAAATTAAAATTTTTCATCGTTAGTTTTTGTATTTGATGATATAACTAATTTGGAATCTGTTGTTGTTGATTTCTAATCCTCCAGCTGTCTGACGATGTCAGACAAGATCCAAAAGACCGCTGACTCAAAGTTATTCAAGGACAAGAAGGGAGAAGACTAAATCTCATCTTTTGAGAGCTTCAGGCAGTCAAGTATGTGCTCGGCAGAAGCCTGCTGAGCATGACATCTGGAGCAAATGGCATAAATCTTACGATTCTCTAGAAAACTAAGGTTTTTAATGTGGTCGCTTGCAAACCTTGAAAAAGCAGTTTGTGACTGATTAAACTCCGGGACAGATGATGCAGCATCGATATTCTGGGTCAATAAGGTCATAAGGAGGAGGTGAAATGCAGTCTCTGTGAATCCGGAGATGTGAGCACCTGAGGTAGAAGTCTGTCTTGGCTCTTGTCTGGCTACTTTTTGTCTGGCACCTACGTTTCGATCTGTCAGGCTTCGGAGATCCTAGCAGTGGCAAGCTATGGCCGGCATAGTCCTGACCACTGGCACCCATAACCCCTGAGGATTGTGTGCACCCATGACAACAAGGTCATGAGTGCATACAGCCCTCACCGCACCGACGAGGCAAGAACAACGACGGGAGGATTAAGAATCTAAAAGTAATAAATTTACATGTCCAAACACTGATCTGAAATTAAAATTTATGACAAAATACATTTATGTGTTGGTATTATATTTTATTCTTCCATAATTGAATTTAAATGTGAATTTCAAAACATTACAAAGGAATCAGTATTTTCCAAATTGAATTTTTTTTATAAAAGTTATGAAATTTGTACTGAAAATTATTTTAAGTTTATGTAAAAGGTTTGAAAGTGACAATGAATACATTTGAAATAATCTTTACTAGTTTTACATTCTGTACACCTAAATATTTATAAAAATGAGAAGTATTGAAAAACAGATATTCAATGTCAACACTTTTTACTTTTTTGTATCTTCAGATATTCAAATCTTTTTTTATTTTAAAATGTAAGAGTGATGTAATTAAAGATGTGAATTAATACTTTATTTTATCAAGCATATTAAGCATATTATGTTATATTGTGTGCTCTATTTCAAATCGCATATTCTGTTTTATTCTATAGAATTTAATAAACAAATCAATTGATTTAATAATATGACAGAAAAAAAAGAATCGGACAACATCTCATTTTAAGCTCATTTATTATGCTTTGTTAGAGCTTAATAGTAAAGGAAATGGTAAAAAACGTTAACTTCTAAAAAAAAGTATTTGCTTCCTAGAAT
>JAPDSC010001439.1:0-14544 GCA_026290005.1 Latrodectus geometricus
AGTTTTAACTTTAAAATTATTTTATTTAATAATTCAATGCTTTCATGAGAAATATATTTATTTATAAACATACCTTTATGCAGAAACCTCCAGACAATGAGCTTTAAGTGAATTAAAACAGTTTAGCTTAAGCCCACATTGTTTTTGTAATTCAAATCTTGGATTGGTGTAATCCATACAGACTCGAAAAGAATTAATTCAATCAATTTTTAAACATTTTTTTTAAAAATTTTTCTCTTTTCTAAATAGGCTATAAGCTCACAATATGTTGTACTTTTTAACTTTTTAATCCACTATAAATTTTGAAATTTTTAATTTACTTGAAACACTTTAAAATTTTCATAACCAATTTACTTCACTTGGTCAAGGCGTAGTGACTATATTCATTTTTTACAATTTAATTTTTTGCTCTAAGCATTTCCTTAAATTAAACACACTCATAAGTCATCAGCAAAGGTTTTAAAAGCTCTTTATATGTTTATACTTTTCCGAAACAGATATGTAGCGAAGTCCACTTTCTCACAGTCTTGTGCTCTTAATTCTTTCCTAATAGAGAAAATATAATTAAATGAATCCAATAACATGACTGGTAGTTTATTAGAATTTTTTTTTAAAATTAGGTGCTATATTTGAATTAAAACCTTAACTATATCAAGAATTTTATTTTTCTGCGTTTTAAAAACTTGTAAGAGTAAAGATATCATGTATTTTATAACTTTACAAAAAGCGAGCGCAGAAAACAGAGTTTAAAAAAAGATTTGATGAAAAACCCTATTCTACGCGCTTTATGCCGTCTTGGGCAACTGTGGCGCACGAATTGATGTTATGGTTTACCTGACTTAAGCTTCGGTTTCGGAAAAGATTCTTATTGGTCTAGTTCCGCTCATGCGCAATAACAATCAAGATGTTTTTCCAAAAATGTCGCCTACACATGGAAACTCCCAGAAACGGGACAATTTTTGAAAATATTTAAATCAGGATAAATAGAGACAAGAGGAAATGATATTTATTTTATTTTTGCAGATTATGTTAATTATTTTATAATATAGAAAACAGTATTTCTAATCAAAACAAAGCGTTAATATTTAAAAGCTGTTTTCAAAGAGATGAAACACCATCAAAATTAAACAATATAAAATTTGGAAATAACTATGATTTGGAATAATCAATTTTAAAAACAAATATAAGTTTTATATTAAAGTTTAATTAATATTAAACACTAAAACTAACCAAAAAAATGCATATACTTCGTTTTTATATATTACTGCACATGTATTTTATTTAAATACTTTTTATGGGAAAAGAGTATCATTCCTAAAATTTATTTTCATGATCATTATGTTATATTATTACTTTGTTATTTTCTACCAAATTTTATAATTATTAAAAAGAAAATTTAAATTTGATAAAAGAAAATTATAATATAGAGTATAAAAGAAAATTGTACTCTATATCATTCAAGTCTACGAAAAAAATTTATTTACTAACTTTTTCATGCTGATAATCTCATGTAAACACTATAATAATGAATAATGCTATTCAAATTATGAAAGAAATTTTATTTCAACAAAAGTATGAATTTTTTTCTTGTTTCACAAAAATATTCTTCGTGTGAAATGAACAATGTGTTATTTTTCTGTTAAGTAATACAAATAATTTTGATATATAAGGACATTTGCTATTGTATTTACTAATACTATTTGAATCCTTATACTTCTTATATCTTATGTTAATTTATTTGTTGTTGTTGTCGGGTGCCCGCCAGGCTGGCAATATGGGGTGCGCTGCTCCACTTTTCCAACTGAATCAAATTTGGTGTGGAGTCCAACTTCCTCAGTACACACATGCCATAGGTACCCGTTTATAGGGTAGGCAACCATTTACACGCAAAGAAAGGACAAAGACAAGAAAGAGAGAGAAATTACATCCATGCCCGAGCCAGGATTCGAACCCATGTCCCACCCATCTGTAGTCAGGTACGCTAACTACTTGACAGGTTGGGCGGCGTTAATTTATTTATAAATGTTAATATAAAATAATTCATTAAAAACCAAAATATCAATTTCCAAGGTTATGCCAAAACAAGCACTAAGCTTTCATTGAATTTTGTTTTATAAATATGAAATTATAATAAAATTGCATAAATATATATATTATCTAATGCCATTAATTGGTTGTAACAAATAAATAATAATTATTTATTGTCAATCTTTTTAAAAATGATGCAGAACAATAAGAAAGAAATCTAATTCATATGAATCATATTGAAAAATAAAATATTAACAATATTTACTCTTATATGGTATAGATTTTGCTTACAATAATTTAATCTTATCTCTAGTAAATTAAAATCCCAGACAGTACCTAATAAATAAATGTTCACATTGATGTCATTACTATAGAAGGGGTGAAGTTTTCTCTTTTTAATAAATAATCTCTTTTTAATAAATGGGATAAAGTAATAAGCGTTTTTTTATTAATTTTTGTCTCAATTAAGTATTGATTTATAATTCTCATTCTGTTTTATTCAGCAATTGTTAGCATGTAAAAAGACACCCAACGTACAATATGTGTATGTGAAAGTCTAATGGAAAGTTTAACTATTATATTAACATACAAATTTCTATCAAAATTAAATTTGGAAATAAATAATTCTTTTATTAAGAATATTAAAACTTCACATTCGAAGACTTAGATATGTAATCATTTGTGTAGAAAGATCACTAAGTAAATGTGAAAATTTGTACTTAATTTTAATCATATTTAATTAAAATATTACAAAATATATTCATTATAGTTGATTAATAAACAATTCATAGAAATTCGTAATGAAAGTGCTCAAGCATCGTTCTAGACAGATGTTCATGAAGAAACCAAAAGTTTTATTCATCTCCATTGTTAAACCACGTCTAAGATAGAACCGGAGAACTTATGTTGCTTGTTTATTTGAAATTTTAATAAAAACATGTCTATCTGATATTTTCTCTAATATATTACTCAAAATTAATTCATATATAACAAACAAAATTATTATTTATATTATACTAATATTAATATAAATAATGATTAACTATATATATACTTTTTAACTTTTCTGAAAATTACAAGATTAATCTAAAAGAAATTTTTTATATGAAACCAAAATATTTTAAATGTGGTTAAATATTGAGCACATTCAATAATAAAAATATTTTAATAATTTATAAAACTTCTTATTTAATGAATGAAGGAAAACATTGTTACATATAGGAATTAAAAATTATAAAATGCGTTTATATAATTAAGGTATGTGATTAAACTTTTATGTGATAATCAACAACACCTGAGAACTTGAGAAACTATTTATCTGGGTATTGTTTTAGACTTCAGGATAAGTTGAGGTATATAGGCAGATAGAGTGCTGAGTATTGGAAGCACGAGGAATAAAATACTTAAAATACTGACTGATGTTAAGTATGATAATACTCAAGATCTATTTTGTACTACCTGAAAATCTTATAGTGGGCCTGCTATTGAATATGATAGCGAGCTTTTCATTACTTCACCTGTATCAACCCAAACTAGAGTTGAGATTACTAAAAATAACACCCTAAGAATTATCACTGGTAGAGCTTTTTTCTACTCCTGTCTTAGTCATACAGATACAAACAAATTGAGTCTTTGGCTCATCGTAGGAAAATAAATGCTCTTAAATTGATTGAGAGATTGATGAGACACGGTGATTTCTGAAATACCTATAAGCCAACAGAGATCAGATTGAAATCCCAACCTACCCTCTTACATATGACAAAAGAACAATCTGATGCTTTTGACATTCCTGTTTCTAACAGACATCTCCTTCCCAGAGTTGGAAATTATCTCACACATTTGAACTCTTCTCAGTATTACTCAGACTTGGTTTTGCTATTGTGTAAAAAGTCCTATACTGAGATAGAATTAAAAATGCTGTCATGGCCACCATTGGTGAGATGTATCCTGCATCAGTCGAATTTCGTGTCTATACAGATGGATCTGACATTTCTGTGCCTTTGACATTTCTGGAGATCACTTCATCACTTGTTCTGGACTTGGTGACATAGCAGCAGTCAACTCTTTTGAAACATTTTCTCACTTTGTTTGTCTGTCAGAAATCTATTGAGCTGCCTATCTCAGACTAATGACAATCATGCCGAGGTGTGGAGTAATTTAAAAAAAATGATAAGTTATAAATTTAAGTAAAATAATTTGTGAGTTAAATATTAAATGCAAACAAATTTTGAATCTAAATTTATTAAATGTTATGACATTGATATTTTCAAATTTATTATTATATGAAATCAATAAAAATATTTGATTGATATTACGTGACGAAAAACCAGAACGAAATTTTGTTTTTGAAATTTAGTTTTAATTGATATTTAGTATAATAATGATATATATGAATCCCACTGAATATATTTTATGTCATTTTAAAAGTTGAAACAATTATGAAGCATGTAAATTTTGATGTAATTATTTTCATAAACACCAAGCATTATTTTTAGTTATTGAAATTTTGAAACAAATTAAGTATTTCTGATTGTATGATAGATACAAAAAATACCGATATTTGTTTCGTAAATATTGTAATTTATTATTAAAACATCAATTATATTTTAATTACTTCAAAATAGTTATAATTAATAAAAATGAAAAATAAATAAATTATATAAAAAGATTTTAATTATTACATTTTAAATATTTAGGATTATACTATCAAGTTTTGAATTCGAGCAAGAATAATTCAAGTTTTATTGAAAATATATTTAATTACTTTTTTAAAATATTAATTTTTTTAAGTTCAATATTTAAACTTTTATATGCTTAGGAAAAAGAAAATAGCTTCTATTATTATATTAAATAAAATATGACAACTATTCAAAGTTATTTTTCTACATATGTATACATAAATGTATTTAAATATAGAGGAAAATATAAAAATATTAAATAATCATATTATTAAAAATCAAATGCTCGATGATTAATTTATGAAATTTAGGCTTTTGTTATAAAATCTTTTTCATTTTCCTTTGTTAAAAATAATTTTTTCATGCTATATTCACAGAAATATAAAATATAAATCTGAAAAAGTAAAAAAATCAATTATTTAATGCAAAATGAAAGTAAATGTAAATGATGCAAGTTTTTATTGATATAAAAATATATGTTTACAATATTCCTCTTAGTTTTTAGTGTCATAGAGCCATATATGTATCGAAATATAATAATTTTAATATGAAATATGTATAGATATTTTTTATTTGCAAAGAAATGAGATTTTAGGTATGTTTCTGCATTTTTAAATTATTTCATAATTTTTATATATTTTAACAAATAATTTCATTTTATAATATTACAAGTTATCATGAGTGTTGTTAATTGCAGAAAGAGAAATTTTAAACCAAGAATAACTGCAAAATAATAGGTAAATAACATGTAATATTTGCTTTCCTAAGGCTTACTTAATTTAAAATTTACGTCAATGAAAATATTGTAATCTTGATACTATTTCACATACAAAATTAAAGAGTCACATTTCATATAAAAACATATTATAATCTTCAAAATACTACATAAATTTTCAGTAAATAACTATAACAGAAATGAAGCTTGCAACATTTTATTGAAAGTTATAGAGCATAAGTTATCATACATAAATTACTTCGCGACTAACAATACTTAAAAAATAAACTATTTTTAACTCCTTAGAACTTGTAAAGAGTAGGAAAGCATTCCAAGGACATTGAAATATTCGATTTTTAGAACTATTTGAAGGACATTTTCTCCTTCAGAGCAGTTTTTGTAGATAAATGTTTTGAATGGAAATCTCTAAAATTATTTTTATTTAAATTTTTTACTCAGGCTATTATGGAAAGGATTTTTTACTTGATTCAAATTTAAATATTTTACGAAGTTAAAGAATAAATAAAAATTAAAAGTAAGGAATTTTAAAAAATTAATCTCGATAATATGCATTTTATTGAATTCCACTGACTAGAATATTTTTATGAATCAAGATTCATATATTTTAAATGTTTTGCTCACTTTAAAAAGAAAGTTTTTTTTTGTAATGTAACAGTATTTTCTTGAAAATAAATTTTGTTTGTGTTAAATATCCCTGGTCTTATAAATTTAAAATGTATGCTTGTTGTGCAATTAATTTTTAAAATTATAACTACAATCTAAATTCATCATAATAGTTTGATGCAAATTTTGAAAGCAATTTTCTATAGCACTTTATTGTTTATTATGAGAAATTGTTTTTCTTTAATAATTAATCAGTTTGAATAATAATTTTACTAAATAATTATGAGTCTAAGTTTAAATGATTTCCTAAGCACTTCTTTAATCGTGAAGTTTACAGAAACGAATGTTCCTTTATCCAGTTTTCCATACCTACACAAAGGAAGAACTTCTTTTTGAGATGTTTTATATTAGTTAATAACTGCAAAGGCATGTCCATGCCAACCATGTATTGCGCCATTGTATGAAAATGAGAATGTTATCTCACATATCAAACTCGTCACTTGATGGTGTTTTAAAAGAATAAGATAGCTTCCTGGGGATTATTGTTTTTAAGAAAATGATTTAAACTATTGGAAACGCATAGCAGAAGTTTAACTAATACTTTTACATTTCAAATGTTTTTCTTTAATTTCATGATTATTTTATCCCTAGAATAAAAAAATCAACAAATTCATATTGGTTATGTTATTCTATAGATAAAACAATCATGAAGATTAAAATTAAAAATAATCTTCAAGAAGATTTTTCTATTTTAAAAATTTCCAAGCTTAAATATCAGTCAATTACGGATGGTATCATTCTATATCAATTTCACCACTGACGTACTTAATTGATTAAAAAATATAATTAATAGTCTCCCATCTAAAGTACTAATGTCAACAAGTTTACAAAAAAATATAAAACAGAATTGAATAGGTAAATTCTTCAAAGTTATAGTTTGAGAGACGTTAAATATTTTTGGAAACAATTTGTAAACGTGAATACACATAAGTGGTTTCGAATTAAACTACATTTTATAATATTTTTTCATAAATTTTTATGACTACATTTTTTATTTTTAAAATTTGTAACAGGTTAACACCCGTTATTACGAAATCCTGGTAATTTAAATTACATATAATAAGTTAAGTAATGATTTTAAGTTTGAAACTATATCTCCCCTTGTAAATACCAAATTCGCAATAAAACTTTGTAATTATAATTAAGGATATTTATTTTTATTGAAAATATTTATTATTAAATTGACACCACTGTTGAAATGCTGATATAAAGGAAAGTATTCACTATTATTTTGTTTTATTTTACCTTTTTAAAAGTTGAAAATATTGAAGTTTGCCAATTGTGGTCTGCATATTAGATTGATGTCATACATACATAATTAAATAGATTTGATATTTATTTTCCATTATTCAATTTCTTATAAAATTACACATTTGTATACAATGTTTTAACAATCTTTTCCACATATATAATAATTTAGTGTTTTTCAAATGTATTAATTATATATGATATTATTATTAAAAATTGTAATTTAACATTAATTTACAATCTCTTTATATTTTGAGCTTACCCCTCTTAATGAATACCTTTTCATATGTGATTCAAAATATTAATTTAAGTTTATTATTATAAATAATATTTCTTATTTAAGTTCTCAATAATAATTATTAATATTATTAAGTATTGCATTGCAATATGATACAAGTCGTATTTATATTAATTTAACATTTATCATAGGGAAGCATCTCATAGTGGTTTACTTTGCAAAAGCCTAATTCTTATGTTGAAAAGTAGATAGCCTTATAGCGAATAAAGGCAAAAACTCATCGTATTATATATCATGAATCTATGCCTTCCTGTAATGGTATGCCACGCACTGGCTGTTCAAATGTTCCTTGCTTCCAAATTACGAGAAGCTACCAGCATTCATTAACATCCTTTTAGATCTCTCCACACAAATAGACATCAATTTCACCTTAAAAGTACCATTAATAAATAGTAAATGCTATGATACATTTATAACGGATTCTTATTTTAATACAATAATTTAATTATTTCTATTAATTACACTGTTTCTGTTTTTACATTAAACTCCATGAAAAAATATTGAAATTTGACAAATTTGTGTAAATTAATAAATTTCTTTTGCATATTTCTTTGAGTTTATATCCTGTATTCTATTACAATCATTACACTCTGAACGAAAAATATTTCTTCTTGTTATCAGGCATTGACTGGAGGAAACATATTCATATCAGATTGCTACTGTAAATTCTAGTAAATATGTGTGTATGCGTGTGTGGTTTATTTTTAATTACAACATTACTGAATTTGTTTTTCAGGAAAATTTGTTTCAGCTCCTTAAGAATTTAATTTAATATCGACAAAAAGTAAATACGCAAATAAAGAGACAAAATTTTAGCCATTTTTAAATTATACTAAAAAATGAAATTTTTAATTTTTTTAAAATTAAAATAGAGTAAACATTATTTTTAATAATTCCATTTATTTATATAACTGCCAATATTGATACTATATATGAAATATTCTTTTAAAAAACCGTAACCTTTAATTAACTTTCGTTATTTAAAACTTTAAAACAAAATTCTTTTAATAAATTGCAAGGTTTCATATTTTAAATAGAAGTTGAGTAATAGTTAAACTTTTTATAAAACATCATGCAGTTATGAGAAAATTTCTTTCATAAATTTAATTAGTTTAAATCTAAAAACTTATTCAAACATAAAAAAGTATATTTTTAAGTTTACATAGAAGTAAATAGAAAATTCATCTAATTAAACCAACCATGAATCTTTATGCTTTTATACAAATATTTTTCTGTGATTTGGTTTAATTTTCTTTGCTCGCGTTTCATTTATGAAGAGAGTTTTTGTTACCAGCATGCATCTGACTAAGAAAATTCATTTTCATATGAGTACATAACCATGTGGATACTATTTTTCAATTAATTAAATTTTTATTACATTAAGAGAGTTACAAAACAATACAAGTTTAAATGACAATAAAAACAACTGCACAATTAAATATACAAAAAAATGACAGCAAATTTAGTAAATATGTATACATTTTTAAAACTAGTTGTGCTTCTCTTTTTCATAGAAACTCTCAAATTTACAATTATTAATCAATAAGTTTAAATTCATTACATGTAATCGATTTAAGTATTCATGTCGAGGCAAATGCAGAGTTGATAAAAAATGACTAAATTAATACTGTTAAAATCATATTTTCATGATATTTTTTAAAGTGACCAATCTCTGTGTGTATGTGAAATATAATTTGAAGAAAATAAATTATGCATTTGTTCATATACTATACTAAATTATTTGCCTTTTCAATGTGTGTTTTAAAAGATATTCTTTTACATAAATAAATCAACTTTCATAATTTATTAATCTGTCCACATATTTATAAATTGCTACATTAATGCCTTAAGTATCCTTAAGAAAGTGAGACAATAGATTTTAAGAAGAAATGAATCAATTTTTTAGTTTCTTTTACTTTAATATGTATGAATAACATAAAACATTTTTCGTATTTAGCATGCAATACTATTATATTTTATAGCCACAGAGAGTGGACTAACGAAAATAATAAAGGAATGCCAATAATATGATCAGATAAAAACTTATTTTACAGAAATAATAATATAACTTTCAATCTATTGTATACACAATACTGAAATGATTTTGCTTTCAAAATTTGACATTTGTGCTACCTATTAATCAATTGATACTAACAAAATACTTATTTTGCTAAAATTTTTAATCAATATAATTTCCAATTAAAAATTTCTTATATTCCTAAGATTGCATTTTTATATAAGCATAATTAATGTGATATTTTTGCTACTCTTAATATGTTATCGGTGATTACAATCAGTCTTTTTCATTAAGTAAGGATTTCTATTTAAATGGTCAACAGTGGATGAAAAAAAGCATTTTGCAGTTTATTTTTAATAAGCTTCAGAAAAGATATAAGACAGTTGTAAGGCATGATTTGAAAGTCTTGTAATAAATCTGTGAAAGTTAATTGTAGCATTCAGTGTTTAATTGGTCTCTTTAAATGTTAATTAAATTTAATTTAAAGTACTAAAATAAAAGATGTTAAAATATAAATAATAGTTCATTTAAATTCTTTAAATTAGATCCGCATGACATGAAATCATTTCAAATCTATCTTTATCATAGCATATACGAATAAATAAATTTATTTTTGCTGATATAGCACATACTATATCAATAGCAGCATAATTTTTATATTTATATCAGACTTTAATTTTCCGTGACTAATGGGCAAAGATTTACAAATATATACTTTATTACAAATCTGGTTAAATCATAAAGAAGAAAAAAATATTTATTTTGTGTGTGATAAGATGAGTTACCTTACATCTCTCTTTCTCTTCATATGACAACAAACTGCAGACAACAACAACAGAACGATCCAAAGCTGAAACTTTAAAAACACTCATAATTGTACTCTGATTGATATTTTTGTCTGAAAAATGTAATTTTCAAACATAAAATTCTCAACATAAAATTATTTGAGTGAATTTCATTTTTTAAATTTAATTTGATTTCATTTTTTGTCATTGTACCCTCAATTTTAATAGAACCATCTTATAATATTTTAAGGAGTTACTAAGCACAACAAACAAGAACATCCTAGCCGAAATTTGAATCACTGAATCTTGAAAATGTAGGATAGAGAACTAACCATTCGGCTGCTAGTTTGGAACTTGGCAGAACATCAAAATCATAATAACTCAGAATAAAACTAATATGATTTTCTTTTGAAAGGATATGTACAGTATTGAGTGAAAAATGATATAGAAACGCATAAACTAAATTTTTCTTGACTATTGAATGTCTTATTTTTAAACCTCTGTATTACTCAGAAAAATGTTGACTGATCAATCACTGTGAGCACTCTTTATCCATATGTTAAATTGTATAAAATAGTGTAGGTTTAATTTCATATTTCAATCAATACAGTTTTGCTTACAGCTCTGTCATATCTTAAATAGCACATTTAACAATTAGGTTTCAGCTTTGAAGCACTTCATTTTTTACGATAACATCGAATAGGAAATTAATTTTGAAAAAGTATAATCAATCAAAATAAAACTTTTCTAATTATTTCCAATTAATGCATGACAATGACAAATTGTCACTACTATTTTTGTTAATAAGATGTTACATCAGTCATCCAATGACAATAAAGTTCTAAGCGATTGCTTAAGTACTAAATATATATTAACATCACATTGAAGAATAGTCAAACGTGGCTCCATGTGCTAACAATTTATTATCTTAGAATAACAAGCATAAAAATTTTCTTCAAATTATATGTGATTTAAAATTTTTAAAATATATTATCAATTTATGACATTTTTTCCCGACAAAGTAGGATACTTCATAACAGAATACATAGATTTTTAAAACTTTTGATTATTTGAATATTTAGTCTCTTAGGAATATTAGGGTATTTTTATCCTGATTAGGAAATAAATTTTTATACATTATGCAATGATATTTCTTCAAACTGAAATTTTGTATGACTGATACGAACACTTTAATGTTTTTTATATTTTTTAGGATCATATTTGTAAACTGTTATCATTCGTTTTAAGAATAACTGATTAAGTAAGATATGTCTAATCTTTCTTATGCGTATCAAATTAAATATGATGTTTTCTATAAATAGAAAATCCATTTTTCTAAATATAAATTTTTAAGAAATGTTATCAACTACCGATAGATTTTCCCTAAATCTTAAAACTTTAAATAAAAACATTAATAATCTTAAACTTAAGCAAAATTTAGAACCTACAATACTTTCATCTGTATCAGTTCTGAAGTTTACATCATATCTTAAATACATATCTTTATGCAACTATAGCAATACAGCATATATGCAAATGTAGACATTTATAATTACCGTTGAATGACCAATGTGCCAAGTACAAAAAAACTATAGTAAACTATATATTAAATTATTTCTAACATAAATTGCTTATACATATCTTTGCATAAATACATTAAGTATAATACTACATGATTAGAACATAACGATGTTTTACTTCTGCATAAATTTAAACTAAAAACTATTATGATTTAAATATTTGGAAATGTGACTTAAAAATGGGAAATATTTGAAGTCATATTCTTAAATATTTATCAATTTGTAATTTCACTGAGACTTGCAAAATCTGTATAGAAATTATGTTAAATTTTAAAATTACTTCTCAATTTATTTCTAAAACTAATGTTGTTCATGATAATCAATAAAAGATTCTTAAAACAAGAAAGTTAAGTGCATAGTATATTTTCTAAGAAAAATTGAATTTCTGAATAAACACATAAATATTTAAATATAGTAATTTAAGGCAGATCTACATTATTTACAGTAGCATCCTTTCAAACATTTCATATTTCCCTTTATTTGAAAGAATATTTTTGTCTAAAAAATTTTAATTCTAAGACTGCTTTTCTTAGATTAAAAAAGAATCTTAATCCTCTTCAGAAAAGAAATTGAAAATTTCACTTTTTTAAATTGATAACGTCTCTGATTCGTTTTTAGAACTAAGCTTTTGCTACTATTGAGTTTTCTTCTCAGAAATATTAGGAGAATCAGTTATACTTCAGAGCTATTCTAGAACCTCTTCAGAATTTCTTAAACTTTGTAAATAACGAATGTCTATAGGGATTACAATTATATTTTTATTTCTTGTATTTCTATGTTATATACAATTATGCTATACAGTTCTGTTAACAAATCTTTATAAAGTTTTGAAAAAATATATGAAACATTCAACTCAATAATGAATTTCAGTTTTTCCATTATTCCATTGCCTCAATACAACGGATAAAGTAAATGAAAATATTTTATTTGATATCATTATAATCTATTTGAAACTCTTAACCTTTCCTCTGTTTCTTCATTCTTCTAACTAAAATGCAAAATTTAACAGTACTATTTATTATAATTAGATTATGCATGTAGAGAATTAAAATATTGTCATCTTAAGCTTAAATAATATAAAATACTAGAAGAAGAAGACATACATATATAAATAATTGCCAGACAATAAAAATGAGATATAAATGAATTTTTTTAATTTAAATTATATAAATAAAATTTTAATTTATGATGAATATTAAAGAACTTAAATAATGATAAAAAATATAAAACAAACGTAAATGAATGATCTTAAAAACTTATTAAGTAGCATTTATAAGCTTTTCATTCCCTCTTCAAGGCTTGGTTGCTTTTCTGAGAAGTAATAACTACGATTTACTTAATTTTCAAATAACGAAGTTTACGAGCAACAAAAACGAATGACATTGTCTTTACTTGCGAATCCTGCATCTGCCTGCGACACCACAATTGTCTGTTTCGAGACAAGAAATATCTTTATGAGGGACAGCTAAGCTGTTGCGTAATGCATCGTGCCACTGGTCATACATCCAGTATGTTAGTGAAATCCATATTATCCGATTTGGAGTGGTGCTACATCTCTAAAATTTTGAAGCTTGTTTTACCCTGTTCCTACAGCACTTACCATCTGATACATTCCTGCATTAATACTTGTGATCATTCGTAGCTAATATTCCTATTGAAATGTGATTGATAAGCCCTGAAGATATGGGACAATTTATGCTGAAGAAAGATAATTATCAATTGCTTTTTGTTACTTATCAGATATAATTGCTCTCTTGGTCTACTTGTTCTCCCAATTTATCACCACTTAAAATGTATAGTTCACGTTTGCACAAGGACCTACTCAGGATATACCACCTACTGCTACACCAGATCAACTTTGGTAAAAAGTAAAAGCTCCATAGGCTGCTCTATATCCTAAAGATACATTAAAAAAAAACACCTCTTTGTTTTAACTCTAAGAAGTATATCAGCGCATGTATACAAAAATGTTAAATGCATTAACGGTTTTGCGATCATTCACTCTTCTCAAGAGCTGTAATTTCAATCATTTGATATTTGTAAAAAATGTAATATGCCAAATAGATTTTCCTATTAATTCTGGGCATTCTTGATGTTGCATTTTAGATTTCATGTGGTGTACATTTTGGAAATCAATAACTTACCTTTATTTTAATAGAAGAATAAAATTTATTAAAGACTTACAATGAATGCGTTGCCATTTCTATGATATTTGTGGTTGAATGAACAAAAATATATTACAAAAAATGAGAAATATAATGTGAAAAAGAAAGAGTATTTCACCTTCTTGAAAACTCTTTACAATGTAATTTATTTAAGACTTTAGTGGTTAATTTTTTACTTTTTATTTGAAGCACAAATAACCCTAAAAACTACAAATTAACAGGCATATGTATTACTTCAAAAGAAATCTAAGAGAATATAAAAAAGAATAAATAAAAACAGGCTATTATTGAATTAGAGGGAATCAAACTTTTTATTAATTTAAAAGCAAAATATTTTAATTAAATG
>JAPDSC010001442.1:0-22491 GCA_026290005.1 Latrodectus geometricus
TTTTTTTTCTTCTTTACGTCATTTTTTTCTTCTTACGTTGAGTTCTGAACTTTCAGCACCTATCCTGCTGTTTGATATAAAGGGGTTGTAAAGAAAAGACAGGACCATTCTTTTTCACTAGGTCCACTCTTTAGACTAAAAATAGCATCCAAGCTGTCTCTGACTTCACTTCGCTTCAGAAACGGCCGGGACTATATATTGCAGAACTTATAAAACGACGTGTCTGGAAAGAAAAATAGAATATTTGGCAGCGAGCATTGATTTTTCGAGATTTTAATATTTCATACATACGAGTCCCGCTTCGAATCATGTTCAACCTATGTAACATGAATATTATACTATCAACCAGTAAACTATGCAAAGCTGTACACTGCATCGGGACGCTACTGTAACAAACCTATCATATATGAATGAGCCATTTATTTTCGTATAATGCATCTATTATTAGCATAATTGCCAAAAAAGTGGTCATTAAATCAGTTAATACATCATGATGTCATAAGATGCTAAAAATATTACAAATTATGTAATCCAAATTTTTCATAACCAGATTGTTCTTTCAGATAAAGAAATAAATCATATTACTTTAACTATAGCGAAAAACTCATAAAAATGTTTTAAAACAAAACTAAAATTGCTTCTAAATTAATAATAAATAAAAAGTTTAGAAATTATTCATTCAAATAAATGTTTGAGATGAATTAATATATTTACTGTCATAGCTTTCATTAAAACTTTCTTTTTATTTGATGTGTTAAAAATTTAACAAATGCAGTATATGTAAGTATTTTGGAATGCATAAAAAATATTCTCTTATTTATTCGTAGAGAAACATTTAAAACTTAAAAGTGGTTTTTAGAATAATTATATCATATTTGTTTAAAGTTAAATATCAATTATACAACATAAAAAAGGAAAAATACTGAATAAGGATTATAAAAGCCAAAAACAATAAATAAAATGAAATTCAACGATGCAATTATCCTACCTTTCAAACAAAAAGTATTTAATTTCATTTTACTTCATTTGCATTTCGTTTCTTGGCATAAAAAATGTCGATTTTTAATTTTTTAGAATATTTTTAATTATTTAACATTTAGTATTGAAAAATGAAAAAATATTTTTTTAAATACATTGAAAGGGGATTTTTCTTTTCCTTTTACAAAACCAACATAATCGAATAATTATTTAGCGTGCTTCTAAAATTTAACGGTAAAAATAAAAAAAATCAATTTTGCAAATAGCTAATTAATATAAGCAAATACCTCTTTTTTTGAAAGTCTGTTAATAGGACATTAATTCACATTTCTAATAATTTATTAATTTTGACATTTAATGGAACCTCTTCTCTTTACTTTGAATTTAAATAAGCGTATATATGTAATATTAATTATTTATTTGAAACAAAATTTAAATCAGTCTTTGAAGACTAATCAAAGTTTTATCAATGAGGTGATAAAATAAACAGAATATACATTTCTTTCTAAATTCAAATATCATTTCAAGACGGCAGAAGAAATAAAATGGTTCAGAATCTTATTGAACTATTTTCGAAAGGCTTCACAAAAGCCCATTTAATTATATATAGGATAGGATATTATTATTTATGTTTTCATTATTTCAAAGGAAATTTTATTAATGTCGTGGTACCCAGAAGCTATTACTGACATTAATTCAATAAGAATTCTAAGTAATGTATACTCAAGATAGTCACTAACAGTTCAGTAATCGCATTTATCCTTTATTATACATATCACAATTTTGTATTTTTATTGATATTTAAGGTTTTTTAACACCCACAGATTCTATAGGGACTTTTTTTAAAACAACATACTCTTTAATTTAACTTAAAATACTGCACTGATATATCTTTTGCAGACACCGGCCATGGGTCCGTGACAGCCCATGATTTTAAAATATATTTATCTCATCTTATAAATAATGCATAATTCACCATCATAAATAAACTCAAATGACAAACATGAAAGTTTTAACAATTTGCTTTTCATTTATTAAGTCAATGATGATTAATATTAGTCTTTAAAATATCATTTGAAATTTAGGCAAATCTCAAATGAACTTCTGTATTTTAGATTTATCAAATGAATAACATGATTAAAATAAATACGACTTTCGTACTCTGTAAAATACTTTAAAATCTTGTGATAAACAAATTCATGCTTCTTTTCTAATGTATCATAAGTTGTTAAATAAGGTTAATCCCTATTTAATTCATTTCGATTTCAATAAAATGTTTGGATCTTCATTGATAATAAAATCCACTACATAAAATTTTCATTTCTTTTTATTTGTACACTCTTATTTCAAATGTTTATTATGTTTGGTGAAATAAAAAAACAAAATGTCGCAAAATGTACGGCCTATTCACTCTGATTTCTGATGGCCCCTAATTCTTTATCATATATTCGATGAAATAATCTTCACTGTAAGCAATCTAAAGCAACGAGAAGCAATGACTTGATGTTGATCCCTAGCAGAACATCAAAGTCAAGCGTTTTGATTGCAATTTATATTTGGGAAGTTTGATAACTTCTTTTCAACTGTGTGCATATTTAATGAAATCTACTCTATTGTACATTTTTAAAATTAAATTATATGCAGATTAGAATCTTAAATGTCATAGTAGCTTCTTGTTGGTAACCATCAGAACACTAAAGTCAAACATAACTAGCTGCAGTCAATATTTAGGTAATGGATTACCTACTTACTTAGGATGCAATTCATGTTGTGTAATGAGGTAGAGTGAGGGAAAAATCGATTCCTTTTACCTTTCTTGCTTCAACATGTTACTTTAATTTTGATGAATTTTACTAATGATGTCATAATATCTTTCCGCTAATATAGTGTCGAAATCTGAGAAAAAAAATATTTGCACAAGTATTGAACTAATCAATCTAAAAAACTAATCAAAGGTGAATTATTTTGGTTGAGAGTAATATATTTACAATCCAATGCAATCCTCTTTTTAATTTCAATTTTAACCATTGCCATTATTATATTTCAATCATGATAACACTTTCTTTTTCTTATATAAATATCTATCCATAATGCCTAATATTAAGCTCTAATGTAATTAAATCAAGAAAAATCCACACCAAAGTTCATAATTTAATAATGTATCACAAGTAAATTAAATAATTCATTTTGGCTTTATAGCATTTGAAGATGAACATGGTCACTATGTCATACAAGCTGATTGTGAAAAAATTATATATTAACCTTTTAACAACAGGAGAATTTTTTTCAATCCCATAAAAAACAATTTCAAGCCATATGATAAATTGTTAAAGACTTTCTTTAAAATAATGAAATGCTTCTAATTATTATAAATTATCAATTTAATCACTCATTGAGCTTCGCTAATAATGAATATTTCCAGCATATGTAGAGATAGTAATAATCTATTATCTTTTAATTCATCATTAAAAACACACCATTAATTTCAATTTCTTACACATTTACAATAGAATAATTAACATTATTTATCGTGCTTAAATAATGATGTTTCAATATAAACAATGATAAAATCAAATTTTTCAAAGAATCGTTTATTCAAAATATATCTCTTAAGAAGAAATTATTTTTATCATCGTTATATTTTTGTGTAAAAGGAATAATAAATTCAGACATCTGTTAAAAAAAATTGATGAAATTTGAATTTATAATGAATCCCTTCATAATTAATTTATACTCTATCACAAACTTCGAATTTTTTCCCGAGCTTCACATTAAGTATCGGGATGACTTTTAGTCATTTTGAAGGTTGCAAGTTTTCAAGCTAAACTTTGAGCTAACTCTCATATTTTTTGTTGTCACACGCTGCACATAATGCATGCATTTTTATCAACATGCTGATACGTGTCTGTGCTTGCGGAAGATTCCCCTCATCAATTTTAAATTCTTTCTTTACGTTGAAGGGTAAGTAGGAAACACTGTTAAAAAAAGAACTTGAACATTTTACACCATTAACTTCATTTATAATGTTATTTTGGAATAAACGTCCGTCTATTAAGTAGTGCATGCGAGCTGTTAAAATACATGCGCGATGGGCTATGTGGATACACTTTTAGATAATAATCTCATTTAGAAAAAAGGAATTACCAATATTTTGAGATAAGATTTAAGTAAATTCTTGAAACTCATTTAAGGTACTTCCTTCTCTATAATAAAAAAATAATTTTTCTTTTTTTTAATTTAAAACAAAAAATACGATAAGTTGAAAAATTCATCAAATAATTGTTGTACTGATTTTAAAAAATTCAAAAGCAGCAAAAACTTTACAAATTTAATATTTATTATATTGCTAATAAACACAAATATTTTTCTTGATTATAAAAAAAACATTTTGGAATATTTCAAGCAGAGGTTTTTAGCGTAAAAAAAAGATAGAATTTTGTGAAATTTTCACATTTTTTTAAAATTATTCATTGCTTTGTAATTATAATGATGAAATATAAACTTTCTCAATTAAACCAAAAAGTTTAAAAAAGTGAATTTTGAACAAAGTTAAGAGTTAGTCCCATATTATCCTATTTAATCCATAAAATACTAATATATTTTTTCTGATAAAGGCTAATATAATAATTGATTTAAAAATATTATTGAAAGTTATCTTATTAAAATGTATCATGAAGACATAATATAAGTTAATGAGATTATTTTTAAATATATTTCTAAGCATTTACTTAAACTTAAGAAAAGTTTAAAACTATTTTTTTAAGAGATTAATATTATTCGCCTTCATTTTATGTCATTCATTTGACTGGCTGTAAATTTATAATGCACATTAAATTCATCAAATTAATAAATAATTAAATCAGACATAAATAATGTTTTCATCTTTGAATTTCTACATAAATTTAATTTTCGTTGATGCTATAGATCAATTCGCTTTTCTAATCAAACATTTAGTTTAAAATCTCGATAAAAAGCGGAAATATGTTTTCGTTTGTCTTCTTCTAATCCTGTTTAAAATATCAAAGAATGTATCTTAGATTATCAATTATAATCCAAGAGTTTTGGTGTATTAAAATAAAATTATCTGACAGCTTTAGTATAACATAATAGTAAAAAATACATGAAAATTACTATTTTATTAGCTCAAACTTATGACAAAAACATGCATTTACAGTAATCAGAATAAATGTAGTATTCAAAAATATGGTATATACATGTAACACATCTAATTAATATACAATTAATAAATATTTTATAATTTACTTTATTAACAATAAAAGAGATTTCATTGCATGTTTCAGAGATACTTGTTACTAGAAACTCATATTCTGGTGTCTAATTTATTCTAATAAATAATTCTTCGAAGGTATTTAATATTTTTACAAATTCCTTAGATGATACTCAGATAAATGGAACCGATTGCATTAAATTATAAACTGGTAATTTAGAAAGTATTCAGTAATAGTTTATGAATTCATATATCACTCACATATAATTTCTTCTCTTATTTTAATATGTTAAACTACTAATAATGCTTCACTTTATCTTTTCGAATCACGGCAAACTCTTCCATAAAATTTACACAGTGAGAAAACGAAACGATCTGCTGTACAGGACATATATACAAAAAATAAAGTGTAAAACTATATTATTTCTATATTTAATAAGATAATATAAAATGGTAATATTTATTAAATAAATTTACAAAATTGAAAACATACATTCAAACAATATTACTTTCATAGTAATATTCCTTTTATTTTTAAAATACTTTCGTAATTAAATTGATTCCATAAAAAAATTAATTTTTATGTCAAATAACTAATTAATATTTTTTTTAATATGTGAATAATCTTTTACTGGAAAACAAATAAAATAAATACATTTATGAATTTCTGTTCTTTATACACACATAACCTTATTGTAGGCTTTCTCCTTAATCAAGAAGGCATTCATATCAATATCACCTAACTGACTAAAGGAAAATTATCTTTTCCTGCGAATCCGGATCTTATTCATTCCCTTACAAAGGAATTACTTTTCTCGATACCATCGCATCAATCCAATTCCAGATACAATAGAAATTTATTCTAGCGTTAGTTTTCTCGCACTAGCAAAATGAAATATTTTCTAAACTACATATGCTATTAACACTTACGACATTCTTAGAACAAATTTTTATCCACTATGTAGATATGAATGTTTAATGATAGTGAATTACAAATTTATATTTTTATAGAACAAATTTTTATCCACTATGTAGATATGAATGTTTATGATAGTGAATTACAAATTTATATTTTTATAGAACAAATTTTTATCCACTATGTAGATATGAATGTTTATGATAGTGAATGGCAAATTTATATTTTTAAAGAACAAATTTTTATCCACTATGTAGATATAAATGTTTATGATAGTGAATTGCAACTTTTTATTTTTTTTTAAATTTTAAATAAATTTCTCCTAATATATTAAAATAACTTTTTGGGATAATCTGACTAATAATCTATGTTTTACAAAAATGTCATGAAACAAATAAGTGTTCAACACTTAATTGCGCAAGTTTGATGATCGAAGAATAAAAAGTGATTGATTTTCAATGAAACTGAAGACCATCGTTTTAATAGTATGCACTCTTATATGATTGCCAATCATCTTAAAATCCTCTTCTCTAGATTATCAGTAAATATCGATAGAAATGTCAATTCAAATTCGACCTTTGGTGCTTAAGATAACATATTTTTGAATGATTTATTTATAAATACTATGCATGTATATCAGGATAGATGCTTAAGATTTTTTGATGATTTCACTCTTGCATAACTAAATAATAGCTAGTTATCCATAAAAACCATTAAGTAATAAATTTCGTTGCAGCAATTGTTTGCTGTTACATAATTTATTATAAGTCATAAGGAAATGGTAATACTTACCATCGAGTAATGCGCTTAAGAAGGAGCTCTCTCAAGCTAAATGTAGGAAACTCTGTCACGGAAGACAGAAGAAAATTTTGATTTTTACAAGAATGTATGCCGAGACTAATACTATGAAAATTATCTGGTCTCCATCTTTCCGACATGTTAATGTCTTGATATTTACTAATAATTTCTTTAAAAATATTTTTCAAAAACTTTTTAAAATAAATCACAATTTCTCTTCAAAAATAAATAAGAATTATTATAACAGACTCCAATAAAATTTTTACAGTAGCATATATCTGAATACATTTAACATAATAATAAATATTCAATAATAATATGAGCACGTTTAAAAATCTTTAGAGTTTCTTTTATTAAAAATGCTTTTAATTTTTGCTTCAATTTTTATATTCAAGTATCTTATTTATTTATGATATTAAAATAAGTATAACTTATTTATGATATTAAAATAAGTTATAGTTCAATAAATTACAAAAATATTTTTGTAACAACCGATTTTAAGAAAATGATTAAAATTCTTCGGTGTCAAATTGCATTGCTTGGATTTTTTAATTTATAAAAGGGTTAATCATTTATATTTTGATGCCAAGAAAGATCAAAAAGGCAAAACTCAATTCTGTTGTAAATCTATTGGTACAATTAATTATATCCAATCTTCTTATTTACTTGTATTTAAATAACTTGTAATTTTCTATCATCCTCTAAAATATAATTTTATGATTATGACATAGGATACAAATTGTGTTTTAAGAAACTAAAATAAATATAAAATAACAGTCATTCAACAAGTTTTTAGATTATGAATTACTTAACATTTTGTGTGGGTGTAGATAAGTTTTTTTCCCCCATAAAAGATAGTATGAAGTAACTAAAATAATTAAAGGAAACAATTCGGAACAAATAACTTACGTTACAAGTATTTATAATTTCACTTCTGTTTTTCATATAAATGACAATATTTAATAAATTTGTAATGAGAATATCATAATAAAAAAGTTTTTAACTAATATGTTTTGAATAGTACAATATTGTTTGAGTGATATATATTATTGAAGAGAATGACTGCTATATTACTGCTATATATATATATATATATATATATATATATATATATATATTATATGCCATTTTTATAAGCGATTCGATTATTCTACTTTCAAAAACGTTTTAACTAATTCTATAAAGCATTTTCCAAATTTGTTTTATCTGTTTCATTTGAAATAAAAGCAGACTTTTTGTAATTCGAAATAGATACAAACAGATATATAGATTTAAAATTCGATAATATATAATTATATCATCATGAATAAGATAATATATTATTACATCATCATGAATAAAATAATATATTATTGTATCATCATGAATAAGATATATTATTATATCATCATGAATAAGATAATATATTATTACTAAGCTCAAAGAGTTTTTAAAAAAAGACTTAAAATATATGCTGCTTGTGTAACATAGGCGTGTAATGTTAATGGGAATTGAATATGAATCCTAAATTTAGCATGTTTTTGTGTAAAAACTGTTTAACTATTCTTACATTGAATTTCAGTAATTACAAAACTGCTTTTCCACATTTAATATTGATAAATAAAATTTTAAAGTTAAGTATCAAATATTTAATTTCTTGAGTATAATTTCAAAGTAATAATTTTCAAACTTTTCTTACTTCTTTCTCATAGATATTTGAATAATGGACGCATACAAATGGGACAATAGAGTTCGCTTTGTAGTGAGGCACATGTACGGTAAGTAACTGTTTTTGTTTATTAGACAATAGGAAATAACAACCTTGATAATATAAATTTTAATCATTCAGTGAATTCAATAGCTTTTCAATTATAAATTAATTTAAATAAAATTACATAATTTTCCATTTCTCAAAATAAATAAATATTTATTATATATAAATATTTTCCCTTGAACTTTTTAAATAAATTCATAACTTTAGATAAAATTTTTATATCATTAATATTCTAAAGTTTTGATAAAACAATCTGATATTACTTTCACAATTATATTTCATAATAAAAGGTAAATTGTTTGTGAATTTTTATTTCACATATAAAATTTATTCGTAAAATATTTATCGGGAAAATGCATTTTTATATAAAATTAAAAATCTTAAATGTAAAATTTATTTATGAAAACTAAAAAACAACTTTAAAACATTACAGAAGATATTTTTTCTTATTATTATAAATTTTAATTTACTTTCTAAAAATTACAGGTAATTTTCAATTAAACTTAAGCCATATGCTTTCTATTGAATTCAATTTTTTCATAATAAAAACTTTCTTCCACAAGTAATTAGAATTAAATAAAAAATTACAGTATTTATAAAAAAAGCAATTATGTCCTTCTCTTTAGCATAAATAAAATTCTAAAATATAAGTTTAAAATTTATGGAACAAAAAATATTTAAAATATTCATTGTAATCATGAAAATAAAAATAATTTATAAAAAGGTTTCTTTTAATTGGTTAATATATGCAAGTCACTATGTCAGAAATACGTTTTATTTAAGAAAAGCATGACTTTTAAAAATTCATTATAAAAATAATCTAAATTATATTAAAACAAAATTTTCAAATAATTTTTTTTGAAAGAATATGAAAAATATTTTGTAAGCAAAAATTTCAGTGCACGCTTTTATATTGACATTTGATACATCATGTAGAGAATAATAATTTTGGTTATAGTTAAAATATTGATTTTGGAAACCATTTCATGGGATAGAATATACTTCCTTATATCCGAATTCAAGATTATTTTGCATGTTGAAGAGGCGACTTTTTCAGGCTTAACGACAAATATCCGAAGGCTATACATCTTGTATTCCCAATTTTTTTTAAAGATAGGAAACATTTCATTCAAGTTTAACGTCATTGAATAAAAATGCTCTTAGAACATTCATATATTCCATATTGGTCGAGATCTGTTTTCAGAAAAATTCCTGGTGTTCTTTGAATTAGAAACATTTAGTAAGGAACTATAAGGTACAAGTGAATTATAAGGGCTCAGTTCCTGAAATATTAAACATTGAAATTAGAATTTGCAATGGTTATAAATACTAAATATAGTTTAGTTTACAAAATATATTTATTCTGTATTACAATTTGCCATGTGAATAAAACGAAGTATAATAAATGCCATATAATATCTATAAATATATAAATACCACACAAATAATATGATTTGGAATTAAAACAATTAATTAAATATTTTGAAGATTATAAAAAATCAATAACTAGTAATTTCAACAAGAAAGAGAATTAAATTTTATTAGGAATCAAAACTGCTCCATAAGTCAATATAAAAAATTAGGTAAAGCAAATCATGCTAAAAAATAAATCTCTCGTCTATAAAATCAAAAAGGTGATGGTAAAAATAACTAGTATTATAAAATTTGTCCTGTCTTCAAGAGTTGTGAATATTTTTATATCTAACTTTAATACTCAATATTAAAAGTCGCAAAATCTAATAGAATTAATATTTCATTTATAGTAAAATTTTGTTAATTGTTAGTATTGGAAATTATTTTGGTACAAATGGTCTAAGCTCAAATATAAATAATTTATTTGTAGTGAATGATTTATTTATATCGTGCATGTAAGTAGCTATCAGTGCTAGGTCATTTTAATGTTGTTTTTCTGTGCACTATTTAAGAGAACATTAGTAATAATAATAGTAGGAAATGAGTGTTATTACTGTATTTAGACATAGGTAAATTAAAAAGCCAAGAAAATATTATGATGTATTGAAATTAAGATTTCAGCACAAAACAGAATTAAATCAATCTTTATCCAAAGTGATAAGAAATTTAATGGAATCTATGGGCCTTTACCCAGGATTACAATTTATAATCGATATTAAAATGTGTAACAATTTGTTACCCTAAATCAAGTTTTCTTGAAAGTAAGATTCTCTCAGTAAAAAATCGCTGTAATCAAGAGTTTTGTTTTTAAATTTGCTATCAATAATTTGCTTGAAATATATTATTTATTTTTTTATATATTGTACATAACAAGAGTAATTGTATTATACTTTTCCTATTAATAACATTATTAATAACATTCACAAAAATAATAACATAAAATCTTTTCTTGAAATTCATTTTAAAATGACTTCCATTGGTACTTTATGAGTTTTTTTAAATAAGATTTTCTTTATTTTCTGAATTGTATAAAAATCTATTTACATCAATAAAAACTTTTAATAATTAATAAATCCTGATTTAAATTTTAGTTTAATTATTGTGCTCATTAAGAGTGTAAGAAAAGAAGAACATTTCATCTCTCACACTTCATATTCTTTTATTTCATTTCAATTTTGCTTATACCCCTTATTAATTAAATCAAAGTTCAGCTCATATAAAATAAAATAAAAATAAGCAAACATTCATTTCATTTGAATTTTAATTACCCGATGGTGTAATTAAAATTAATTAATTGGTTTACGAAACCTTCTACAATTCTTATATTTGAAGGCATTATTTTGTCAAAAGAATAATTCTTTTTTAATGTCATCTCCATAAAATATTGAATGAATACATACCAGAATAAATTAGCTTCGATTGAATTTATAAAAAAATAACTTTGAATAGAGGATCAAATAATTTTGACTTAAACAAAATTTCTCAAAGTACTATAGAAATTTATTATTTCCAATTTAGCATTTAATTTAAGAATTGTTTTTAATAAAAGTTGTTGATCTTGCTCATTGAATTTATTTGTTAAAATAAATTTGGATGTGATAAATTTTATCCTTTCTATATATATTTTTCATCTCACATTACATATATGATAATATACCATAGATTTCTTATAAGTATCACATGAAGCAATAGTGTTCTCATATATCCTCTACAAGTTAGAATAAATTTTATCACTTTTTGTAATATTTCTATTTAAATTTTTAACCTTTTTATTTAAACTCTAAATTGAAGAATGAAATCTGTAGAGCTACAAAACTTTCCAATCTCTTGCATCATTAACCATAAAATATTTTTGCACAGGTAAAAAGAAAATATTATTAACTGAAATTTAATTTTGTCGAATGAAAGAGACAGTAGAATATAACAACCGATCACTAGAAAGTTGTTAAAAATTATTTACATAGATAATAATTTAATTTACACAATTTTTATTTTAAAAACGTATAAAATGTTTCTGCTTAGCTTGTTGCCAAATTGTTTTTATTGACGGATAACCGAACAATCTTTTTATTCTAATTTTGATTGATGACCATTAAAATATCAGGATTAGGGATAAATAAATTTTGTAAAGTGATTCAATATTAATTTCTTATTACAACATAGTAGATTCAGATAGAAATAGCATCAAAATAAAATACCAATTTAAAATCTGACTGAATGAACAGAATGTCAATTTAAAATATTTAGTTGTATTTTCCTAGCAATTAAACATTAAAAGTTCGGTAAATTTTATCTGATAATTTACAATTTAAAACTGATAATTAAAGTTTAATTTAACAAGTAAGTTTTTTTAATCCTCCAAACATTGATGACTTTTGCTTATTTAAATACAAAAAAAATTGAAAAATAATCAATTACGTAGCAAGATATTTTTATAAACAAAGTTTTTCCTGTCTCCTTTAACTGGAAATAATTCCATTATAAATTAATTTTGATTAAATTTTTCCCTAAAAGTATACTGAAAACCAAACCATCTAATCGACTTCTCAGAATTTAATTAAATTTATTGCCTTTCATTCGGACAAATTTTTTATGTAACATTTGAAAAAAACTACTTTATTTGGGTCTTATCTTGTTTAATTTTTTTATGGCTTATCATATGTTTCCTTTCATTAAATGAATTCATTCAGTTATTACAAGATAATGAATAATGTGCACTTGTTTAAAGATTATATAATATTCAGTAGTATTTAAATAACTTAATAAAAATGACAAATGATCGTTTGAAATTTATGAAGGTATGGAAGTAAAATGGAAACCTTTTTAAAAATTAAATGTAACTAATATGACATTTTTATCCAATATATATAAGTACGAGTACAAAACTATTGATCAGTATTTTTTCTTATAAAATATAACTATGTACGACTACAAATAGGGAAACAAATTATTTTTTAAAAATGCAAATTTGATATTTTATTTTAACATTTAACAGTAATTTTTATAAAATTAAAAATTTTAAATGCCAAATAACTAGGGTTTTGACGGCTTTTATTTTTAAACTTAAAAATGTTTACATAATATTTTATATTTTAATTTATATAAATATCATATTTAATATTTTTCTAAACATTTTCAGCTCTTAATATATTTCTCATGTAAATATTATAAAATTCACGTGCATTGTATGAAAGCTGAAAATTTTAACCGCAAGTATTATGCCAGTAAATATTTGAAAATGTTACATAATAAAATAACTTTTATTTTTACACAGCTAAAAATTTTCAAATACTTGACTTACGACACATGGAATATATTACTGCACATCATTGATTCTACCATAATTACTCATATGCTTTATAACTATAAATTATAGTTTATACACAAAACCTAAATTTTTAGATTTTATTCTTATTGAATTATAATTATGCAACATATTCTTATTGTCCATATCTTATAATGATCAAAGACTTATTCTTCTTCCAGTAATGTCAAAAATGACTGCAGATATACTTTTAAAATTAATTTTAAGAGTATATCTGTAGACATTTGTGAATAAATATTGTGTTATTTTAAAAATTTATACTCATGATAGCTGGCATATTACATGTTGGTATAAATATTTTGTAAGTAAAATTCTATAATTTTTTATAACATGTGAAACACATAGTTTAGAATAAAAATTTAAATAAATGATCATTAAACATTTCTAAAATTAAAGTATGAAATGAATAATTTGTAACAATGTTTAAGTTTTTCTAATTTGTTTTTAGTTTGTTCCATATCTCACGACTTTTTAATATATCCTTGGTATTTTAAAAATATACAATCCTATATTATTTTATTTTTGCGACAATATTCAAATTTGATATCATGTATAGAAATTTTATGGATTTAATTAAATGGATTTAAAAGCATTATCTATTTGTTATTTTTTTACATAAGCATTTTGAAAATTAAAGATGTCACAAGAATTTTTTAAAATTTTAATTCTTATTTTAGTTTAAAAAAAATTTAATTTCATCTTCAGAAACATTTCTGCAAAAGATTAATAGATAAAAAAATAATTTGTTTTGCAATGTTTTACATAACCAGCGTTAACACCAATGAATTGTTCAGCATATAAAACAAAGCGAAAAATAGAACATTTATTTCCATTTTATCAAATATTATCATCAAATAATATTTTATATTAAAATATTTTCCATATTTCAGTGCATTTTCTTTCTTTTTGAAAGAAAAAGGCGCCCTCTATTGATAATAATTTGAACTAAAAGTTTTTAAGTCTATATAAAATTTCACTTATTAGATAAATAACTGAATAAATAGTCTGAAACTAATTCTATTTTATAACTCTTTTTAATACTTTAAATTTCCTATTGTTTATTTCCATCTTTCATCCATATATTCATGTTACTAGAATAATAAACACTAACATAAAACTACACATTTTATGTGGAATAAATAATAAACTAAAAAATTTATAAATCAAAATACATTTGCACCCATGAAATTAATTTTACTTAATTTTAAACTGTTTACGTCCGCCTTTTATTCAGTAGATTTATCTCTAAAAGTTTAATCATTCAAAGCCATTTCCTTACCTTTAAAAAAGCGGCTGTCTGAAATACCAGTTTCCATCATTTTCTTGAAAAGAAAGCAAAATAAAAATGCAAATCAAAATCTGCAAAAATATTGCTTTATCATCAAGTTCATTTCTGCTTTTCCCATTGACGATGAACAAACGATAGATCGTGCCAAATACCCGTTAGCACGGCTGACGAAATATTCCTTTTTCCGATATTCACATCGTAATTCACGCCAAGATGCTTTCCATTTTTCCACGAAACGTGCTTATAGGAAACGTACTTTACCTTTTTAAAAGAAAGAACTTTTTCTCTGAAGTACTTGAATTGGACTCGCATTCCAAATGTAAATTTTAATACTTAATGGTAATATTTGATATGGCTATGAATTTTTCATGTCTAATTTAAGATAGACTAGACACATAATTAAGCATAAGAATATATATAATTTAATTAGGAGAATGTGTGAATTCATGAGCTGAATTCACGATTTCTTTTTAACTAACTTTTTGTCTAAAATGCATTGTAATTAATGTTTCATTCTTTTACATTATTGAATAGTGTTGAGACTTATCAAATAGATCTAAAAAGAAATTCTCAAATTTATTCAAGGAAAATTGAATATTTCATCATACTTTATTCTCATAAAATTTACATTTATAGTTATTAAAGGAACAGACAGTATGATCCAACAGTCAGGACAAACTTTAAAAGAGAATAATTCAAAAACGAATCAAGTTGCAAAGATACAGTTAGCATCAAACTGATGGAAAAGAAAGCTGGTTATGTGGAGCAATAAATAAAAAAATATTTTTGTTGGCGACCCACAGATAGTGCTATAATGTTTTATTTCAACAAAAGATGATTTACAAATAAAAAAATGTAGATAAATATCTTACAAGTATATTTAATTAAAGTTAATTAGTACTACAGTGAATTCAATTAGCTGTCCATAATTCAAGCTACAGTTGCAAGACGAGTCACCATATCGTTCACTGCATTTAGTAGTATTTCTTCAATTATGGCAAGAACATTTTGGCGGGTGGCATCTTTCAGTGCTGCTATTGATGTCGGTTGTTCACTGTATAATTTTGACTTCAAGAATCCCCACAGTTAAAAATCACATGTTATCTGATCGGGAGATCTTGGAAGTTGCGACTGATAATGTGATTCTCCCCAAATGTTGAGCATAGCAGGCGTTGCAAGGCGAAGCAATATGAGGTGGTACTCCATCATGCATAAAGGTGAGTATTTGAAGTGCCTGTATCGCTTGCAGTTCAGGAATAATGCTCTGTAACAGTGTCGCATACCGCTGATGATTGACAGTAAGTGTTTTGAAGACCGTATGTTGAAACTCCTCGAAAAAGAATGAACCAATTATGAAATCAGCAGTGATGCTATACCAAGCTGTCACATTAGGCTGTTACAAGAATATCTCGACTAATGCATGTGGATTTCCTGTGGTACACACTCTACAATTGTGGATGTTAATAGCGCCAGAGAGTGTGCATTGCACTTCATCTGTCCAAAGCACAGTGTAAAATTAGTCGCCCATCTTAATGAATACCGAATTAGCAAAATTCTCGGTGAGATTCGAGGACAAGTGGTTTAAGTTCTTTGGTATGTTGCAACCGTCTTAGAGTTACTCTCAATGCTCTCCAGACACTTCCATATGACACTCCTATCTGCCTAGAAACATCTCAGCAAATTTTAAATAAAAAATGGATTTTGCACATAGACTCCCTATGAGCAAAATCCGTCGACATTGATTGCACCTTCTGATTCACTGTCGGGGCAATAGCAACGGCTGTTAAGGGACGTCCATTTCTTGAACGTTAAGCCAAGGAACCTGTAGCTTCAAATTTCTTCATGATTTCGTTCAGTGCAGAAGTCGTTATTGGTTCTTTGCTATCTCGCATAAATTTCCTGTATCGATATGCACGTAATGCCACTTTCCTACTTCTTATAATACAGTTTAACTAAGAGGGCTTTCTCTACTATGAACAGCATTTCTAGAAAAAAAAACTTCGACTATTATCATTTGCAGCAGTTGCTCCTTTTTATTTTCACTTGTTGATTTGCATATTTTGTTGGTGCCATCTGTTGGTCGCCAACAAAACTATTTTTTTTTTTATTCAAAGCCACACAAAACTCGGTTCTTTTCCATCCGTTTGGTGCAAACTGTTTCTTTGTAAATCGATTCGTTTTCGAATTATTCAATTTTAAAGTTAGTCCTGCCTTTTGGATCACCCGTTTCTCTTATAAAGTGTAATCTTTTTACTCTATGCTAATTTTTTACCAGCTAAAAGAATCTTTTAATACATAAATCCTCAAATACTCATTAATGCCCAGTCGCTCTTAAATGATAAACATTTCATTATACAATAGTATATTTCTGAATAACGTTGATGCGATACATAATTAAAGATTATAATTCCAATAACAATAATAATTTCGATTATTTTAGATTGCAATATTATTTAGATTTTATTTTTATTTTTCAAAAAAGTAATTCATTTTGAGTTATTTTTTTTTCCCAATCAGTTACAAGTTTTTCCAATAACTGTTGTTGTCTAAATGGAAGAAACAGTCCTTATTTCACGACGACAAAAATATTCTCACCAAAGAATTATTTATAATAGCAGGCTTATTAAATTATATTGAATATATTATGATAAAATTTCTGCAAATTATTCAGAGACTAAATTTAAATAAAAAATTAAAAGATAATGTCATGAGAATAATGTAATGGAAAGAGATAATGTAATGAAAATACAATAACTAATGCGCATCTGTAAATAAATCATTTTCTTGCACTAAATTTTAAATATTCAGTCATATTTGTATCACAAAGCACGAACTAACTATCATTGATCATTATTTAATTTCTACGATTAGTTCACTCTATATATACGCTGTTCAAATTTTCAATTGTTAAAATACTTTTTATTCGTCCACTCAAGTTCAAATAGATTTTTTAAAATTGTAATGAATGACACTTAATGTAACTGCAGTTCTTCAAATTATTAATTAATAAACTAAAATTAATAAATAAATATATAACAGAACTGTATTTACATTAAGTGTCATTCACTAGAGATTTAAAAAGAATAATTAAAAATACATTAATTAATTTTCATTGATATAAGAAAAATGGGATATTGTGTAGTGGCGCCATCTATTGTCACCTATCATTAGTATTTTTGTCTTTACATTTCTTACATTCTTAAATAAATTTATTTGTATTAGCTTGTAAATGACTTTATTACTTCCTTTTTAAATTCAACTTTGTATTTTTGAAACAAATTAGTGAGAGAAATGGAAAGTATGTATATGTGAAAGAGATTAAACTTTTTCTAATTTAAAAAAAATGAAATGAAATTATTTTAAAAAACTTTTTGTAATATAATGAAATAAAAAATTGTCTTTCAATGACAAAGTTGGTAGAATATCAGAGAAAAGTCGCCATGTTTTCGAATTAAATCTCATAGAAGCATAAAAATAATCGAAGCTATAAACTAAATAAACAAATGGGATTAACGGTATCTACTCTTGCTTCAAAAAGAAACAATGCAAAATTTATTAAAATGTAACTAAAATAAAACTTTCCTTTGTTGATCCAAGTTTAAATTGAATTTAAAATTTAGTTTATAAATATTATTTGTTTTTCCATCCTCATTTTGTGTAGTAACTTGAAAGTTTTTAAAGAGAGTTATATTTAAAATTTATTAGTCGGCAATTAGTAATAATTATGATCCTATGTAAATTGCCAATGATAATACCAGGTTACTATCATTTCTTCCATATCTTATGATAGAATCTTTAAAAAGAAAAATAGTAAGAGGATTTTGAAATCCATAAAAATTTCAAGGATTTAATCAATACCCTGCAAAGCTAACTCTATTTTGTTCATTCCCCTTACTGTTTGATGAAAAAGATTATATTTTCATTCATAATAGTTATCTCCTTGGAAATTATTTTGCTCTTCAACAGAGAGCAATCTTTAAACAATAAAAATTATGTTTTGAGTATAAACAACTGCTAAGCATAATATTGTGATAAGCAAACAGATAAAAAATACGTTTAATAATCATTATTATTGCTCTCGCCGACAAAACATAATTTTGGAAATCAATTCAAAGTAAACTTTATTTGATCAATTTTGGCCACTTTTTGTTCATTTCAATAAGATTAATCAGGACAACATTCGTCTTTTTAGAGTTAAGTTTTAATCCTTATAACACAAATAATATAAATAAAAACAATCAAATTAATTTTTTTATTTTCCAGTTTTACTTATAAATTCAGAAAATCTATAAAAAATAAAAAATAGATATTTGAAATTATAATAAAATAATAATAAATCAAAATTTTAGCTAAATAGCAGAAAGAAATGCACTAAAGTAACACAATAAATAACAAACGGCATTTTATTTAAATATCTTAACAATTTTTCAATTATAGAGTGAATCAAAATAATTACTTTTAAAAAAATCGTAAAATTTTCAAAATAAAAATCATTTATAGTATTCATTCCCAGAAACCTTAAATTTCAAATAAAAAATCTTTTTTTGTTTGTTAATTACAAGCTTTTAACAATATTTTTTAATATTTAATCAAATAAGAAAACACTTGCAGAAGGAAGGAATTTGTGAAGAAAAAGGAATTTAGGAACTTGTATTTTTAATTCACAAAGAAAGAAACGAATGTTTTTCAAGCTAATAAATAAATATATTCATAATAATCATACACAGAAAAAGAAATGTTAAGGAAGAAAGAAATCGAAATAATGTTAATTACCATTTTTAACTTTTTGTAAACTTACTGTCAATTTTCTTATTAAAAACGTGATTATTTTCAATTCCTTAATAAGTTCGAATGTCTGAAGTTTATCTTTGTTATAGAATAATGTATAGAAGAAGTTGACTTATATGATTGTCCCACTTATAAATATTTTTGACACCACATAAAAATTTTCCTACAAGCGTTACTGATTTACTGAATTTTTTTTATTCGCTTCTCAGAATAATCTGCAGAATATTCGAATGTCCTGCCTTTCTTTCAAAGAGTTTTCCTTCAATATTTTAGGACATTTTAGCTTTATCTGTACTCTTTTTCATTCAAAATATCTAATTAAAATGATAATATACCTAAAAAAATCTAAATTAAATAATTTTAATCATTAATTTAGGTTAATAAGATTCTGAATTTTACTATTTATTTATTAAATGTTATTATAGTGGCTTTTTAATCTCAAAAGGATAATTTGACATAAAATATGAATTCAAGTCTTATGAAGATATACATAAACTATTACTATAAATTGAGCTATGATAAAAACTAAATAACTAGTAAATTACTTTTTATATTTAAACAAAATAATAGTTTCTTCGGTTATAATAATACTTCTTTAGTAAGAACTTAAATGATACTGAGGCAATCGTTGCTGTTTTATTCAAGTGTAGTAGTTATTCATAAGATTCTGTCAATTATTAGATTTAACAGATTCTTAAATAGAATTTTATAGATTCTGTTAAATATTAACTGGATGACGACAGAATCCTGAAGAAGCCTTGCATATTGTATAGAAATAACCAATTTAAAATGAAAATATTATAAGAGGTTAAAAAGATAGTATTAAGCCTTTTAAATTAATTGAATTACAATTACATATTAGATGTATAAAAAAATAACAAAATATAACCAAATTCAAAGCATAAGATATTTTTAAATATTAATATAATGCTTCGCAATTTCTTAAGCAACTCCGGATAGTCAGTTATATATTTTGGCTTTTTTATTTGTTTATTACTTACAATAAGTTAAACAAATTCTTTTAAGCCTTCAATAACACATTTTTTATATACTTTAGATTTAATATATAATTAAGGAGGATTAAATCTTTCTTTCACGAATACTTTCCTCATAAAGAAAATGTTTACATACCAAAGCAACGAGATAAATAAGGATTTTCTTTATAATCCATTATAAACTTTTGTAGTGCTATTTTATTTAACAAAATAGCTTCGTAAAACAATTTAAGTAAATAGACTTTTCCTTAACAAAGCAAAGCGATTAAATTTAGTATGGATTTTTTCGATAGAAATTATCAATACATTTCTTTAAAACAACCTTTCTTATATTTCAACTTATCTAAAAAAAAATATCTACTACACAACAGTTAAACCATTTTGTAAAAAGTCATTTTGGAGAATATATTTTAAGTAAACACTGTTTTATCAAAACTTCCCTAATAAAAGGTATAAATATTTAACTGCAAATTATTTCGTTATTATGAGTAAGTAATAAATGATTGTAATAAATAAAGTATAGTAGTAGTACATAATAGGGAATAAATTGGGACTTTTACACTTTTAAAGATTATAAGCTTCATGAAATAATAACCCAATTTCTAGTTTTTATGCACCATTGCTAAGAGTAATTTTATTGATGAAATATGAGTTTCTAAAGAATTTAATAAAATTAAGCATAAAATTGAACTTACTTTAATTTATTAATTATTACCATCTTTGATTGTATACTGTTTATCAAATTTATACAAAAAAGTCTATACCTAGCAGTTTTAGAATCAAAAAATTAGTAACAAACACCAAAAAAACATATTTCAGAAGACCTTGTAAATCTTTTAATGTTCAAAGTTTCGTGTTAATGGTTCAGTTCAAAAATTTAGAAAATATTACATTTAGTGATACTGTAGTTATGCTTAACATTGGTCTTATCCTTATATCATTGATAAAATAAATATAAAAACGTTCCCCCTGTTTTATATAACTCGTATATTGATTAAATGGATCAAAGTACAAAATGTATGATCTCACAAAAAACCAGAATATCAGAGATTTTCAAAAAAGAAAAAATTCTCGGATCATGTCATTAAAATGCGCAATGGCTGTTTCATAGAAAGGAAACTCTAAGCATTTTGAGAATATGCAAAGTAATCTGAACAATTCTGTATCTAGAATAACAGTAATATGAAGATTGGTGGGCAGCAGTTTGGCCTTAAGTTGTAATTTACAAAAACTGCCATTGATGAATTCAGAACAATTTATGTGACTAAATAACAGAATAAAGTATTCAGTGACATGTTTTGTTTAAATTTATCGGAGATAACTCAACAAATCTGAACGTTGTTAGAGGAAAGGGGCAAACTCATTGTAATTAAATACCTTATTACTAGCAATATGATCCGGTTTGAAACATAGATATGGTACTATCATACATTGATGAGATACTGTAATTAGTTAGATTACCTAAAATACATAGTAAAATTGTAATTTTTCAATGTGGCAACGCACAGAAACTTAAATCATTATTCAGAAGCCGTGACATGCAAGATGTTCAGTTACCTCTTTCTGCGCAGTTTAATTATCTCGTCGTCATATATCATCTGTGAAATGTGATTGGCTATTGCAAGTCTTTATCTTAATCAAAGAAAATATAACATATTATAGTTGAAAACATATTTACAAATTTCATTCATCAGATCATTATCAAGACATTTGTTGTTGTGATGCCTAAAAGGGATATTATTTGTAACATCAAAAGACAGAATTCTACTCTATCATCATGCATATTGTTCTGAATATGCATAGAATTCTACTCCATCATCATGCATATTGCATGTTTTATCTCTTATTATCATTATTGAAATAATTATTTCTTGTAAATATTTTTGCTTTCACTAATTATTAGTATATTTTCTACTTCTTATAATTTAGCCCTATCTCTCTCTCTCTCTCTCTCTCTCTCTCTATATATATATATATATATATATATATATATATATATATATATATAT
>JAPDSC010001442.1:27266-39968 GCA_026290005.1 Latrodectus geometricus
ATGCAATTTTTATTACGTTAGTTTTAGCATGATATTTTGTTGTTTTACTAATCCTTCTTTGTGATGCAAAAATAGCATTCAATATTTATAAAAAGACTATCCAAAAATTTGTACATTGTAAGTGTTTAAATTGACTTAAAACAGCGTTCAACTATAAAGGTTTTACGATTAGTGGAATCAACCTAAGATTTAGATTTGACTAGCTGTAGGACTTTCTCTTTGTAGTGAACCATTTTAGGTTCTGTCGTATTAGGTAAAAGAATAAGAAATGTTTATTTTTAGATTTTGACCATTTCAGATATTGCTAGAAAAATATCCAGGTTTAGAACTTTGTAACACATGAATATTGTCACTATCTATGAGAAGTTCCTTAGGTAGCAACATGGTGTAAATATTGAAAAAGAACTTACTACAGCTATAGCCCTTAGGCTATATTCACTTCGAATAATCAAATCACACTATAGTATTTAGCTACTTACATGTCAATATGGCCTATATTTACATATTACACAATAATATATTTCAAAAAAAATATTCATCGCAAAAGTTGTAAATAATATATTAAGATAATTTGGTATAGGCATAATATGAAAACAATCGTATCAATCAAAACTATTTTCATCAAAATTCCTTACTTCATCATTATTTCAAGCCATTGAAAGCATGTCTCATTTAATGAGAGTGACTAGTGCTCAAGTCAACTCGTGGCATATTGATAACGTCAGTTAATAATGACTAGAAATTCTGAAGCTTTATACAAGTTGAAATCGGCAGTGATATAGTTAGTGTGTTTATGGGCCAGGTACTTCTAATTAGAAAGCAGGTCCTTCAATACCTGTTAAGTCATAATACCTATATGACGTCAGTAAAGGTTACAAAGAGTGTTGTTAAGTATACTCGCGTTTAATGGAGAAAATTTATTGTTACCTTATTTAATCGTTAACAAAATTAAGTTGCGATGTAGTTGAAGTGCATTGTGTCTCCAAACAAATAAGCACTTTTTAATGACAGTGATGATAATTTTCTTCCTCAGTATTTCTCCCAATAATTAGTTGTTTATTTTCATCAATAGAGGTGCTTCTCATTAAAGGACAGTTTAACACTGCTGAAATAGAAATACCATAGTGATAATTATTCAAGTGAATAAAAGATTGTGCATTGTTTTAAGTCATGTTAATTTATCACTTTTTGAAACACTTATGAAAGAGAATTTTTACAATTTTCTCTAGATAAACAATTTAATTATTTTTGAATTATTATTTATTTTTGTTTTTGACTACCTATAATTATATTTAAGTGATAGTTTACTCATAGTTAATTCATTGAAATTAATCCTTTTTTATTCCAAAAATTGTTACTTGAAAATAGAAGTAATATTTATTTCAAAATTATTTTATTAAACTTAATATATTATTGTACCAAAATTGAAAAACTGGCAAATTTAGCAAATTTATCTGTTTTTATTAACAATAAGTATTTTGTTGACTCAAAAAACTAATTTTATACTGTAAAATTATTTGTTTAAAAATTTTTTTGAATCGGGTATTTATTTAATAATATTGCTCACATATTTCGAAAACTATTGTTCAAATATCTCTTTGTTTCTTTCACTATTTTATTATTACTTAATCACAATATTTAGAAATATATGTAAAATATTTGTGATTATTTTAAATATAAATGCGAGTGTATCACAAACAAATAAATGAATACGCAATGTGGATCTAAATCCAAAAATGTAGCGAAACTCTTCCTTGATGCATATATGATCTATTCAGTGGACAATGAGCATAACTTAAGGCTTAAACTGTTTCACAATTGTTGAAAGTAAGAAAATGTTGTAATGCAATATTCCTTAATTTCATATAGAACTTCTTTCACAATCAAAGAGCTCTGTCACAATCATTTTTACTCAGGATAAAACCTTTTCTCTCAACTTTTCATGAGAATAGTTCCCAAAAAAATATATACTACATACTAATGAAACTCCATTAATAGCATAAATTGTAGATATTAGTACTGATGACATAAAAGAATTAAATAAAACACTTCTAATTTTGAATAAGAAATTCTGTTAAAATTATTATGTAGGGTGTAATACTATAAATAAGATATATAAATACATTTATCATTAAAGTTATAATAATCATTATATTCAAACAAAGATTTTCGAACCCAAATAACTGTCATGCTTCAAAATATAAAAGTAGTTTCAGATATTTCAAAATTTTTTGGATTTAATAAAGTACTACAAGTAGAGTTCATCTATATATTTCCTCTTAGTTTTTGATGACGTCTAACGATAACAATAAAAGAATCATATTTTCAGTAGAAATATAAATTTGAGGAGGTAGTTCCAAAAATGTTTTAAAAAGGTTTTTAACAAAGAAGAAAAAAATGATTTTCTTTAAAAGAAATTTTATTTATTTTATAAAACTCCCAGGAAATTATTTTATACAATTCTTATTCAGCAAATTTAAATCATCCTTCAGTTCTTTTTCTGTAGCTGATTAACACATTGAACAAAGAAATTTTAAACTTTAACAAAATGAATTTTCTATAAAAAATATTTCTGACACAGTGCTAAGTTTATTTTTATTTGTAAAAAAAAGTAAAATAAAAATAATAATTTATTAAAATTTGTCTCAGAAATCACAAAATTTATTAATTTGTTTACTAAAAAAATAATTAAACAAGAAGTTTATTTAAGACATCATGTTTTTGACATATTATCAACAACATAATAAATGATTAGCAGCTTTGTAATTTGCTTCAAAAATTCGTTAAATTGAAATTTAAAGAAACATGTTTCTTTTATCAAATGTATTTATATGTTGAGATTACCATTAAAACGATACAAAATTTTTTCTTGGTATTTAACTAATATAAAAAAGGCAAGAATTTTTATATGTTTGGCTGAAAATGCTTCAGTCGTTCTTCATTTCTTAAACATAATTAAACTATCTTTTTCATAATAATAAAATATAAGTGTGACAACTATTTACTTTTATACATTATCATAGCGCATTACAAACACGTCATGATTTTTTCATGTTTGTAAGTTATCATAGTACATATATTCTTAGTATATATCCTAATGGGGGGGGGTACATATCATTCTTGTATATTATATTTAAAAAAAAAATAATTTCTTTCTTTCAAGAAAATAAAAGGAAGGTAAAAGAGAAAAACAGAAATAAAAATATATTAAAATAAATTATTATTCTAAAAACCCTTTGGAGATGGTTTCATTAAGTTTTGATTAAAGTGGTAATGATCTGTTACGCATATTTTAATCAATTATTAAGTGCTCTTACTTTTTCTGTTTCATAAAGTTCAAATGATTACTGAGCTTGGAAAGGCTAGTTATTAATCCAAAAATAATGTATATATTTTTAAATTAAGAGAGAAATAAGTGTAAAAGCATTGAAAAATTCATTAATTATATAGTAATTTTGTAATTCAGATATTTAATCTGTTCACTTTAAAAAAACAATGAAATTTTTAATTTAATTTTTTTTTTTCATTTTAGATACTGATAACAACGGATACCTTGATGTAAATGATTTTGAGAGCCTTGCTTTGGTAAGGAATTTTTTAATATATTTTATTAAATTCGTTTATGTAATATGTAGGATTTATTGACTATAAATTTTTAATGCCTCATGTCATTAAGTATAAATATACATTTATAAACCGCATATTGCTTATATGCATATTTATGTATACCTATATGTGTAAAACTTTGGTTTTGGGAAGATTTCAATCAAATTTGATACACATAACATTCATTGGCAGGAAAAGGTTTGTGACTGTATAAGTAAAAGACACCTATAAATCTAGACAAAATGGAATAAAAGGAAACAAGATTTTCGAAAATAGCTATGTGGGTGGATTTTATGTTCTTATACCTCGCTTAGATAATAATAATACTTACAATTCAGTTTATGTATAAGTTCAATGCCATTAACATAAGTAGAAAAGAGATAAAACTAAAATCTTCGAAATTCGTGGCAAATTTATAGATTTCAGAGTCACTGAGTGAATTTCCCAAACTCATTTAAAGATAAATTCAAGAACTACTGTTATGAGAGTCAGTTGTGAAAGATATGAAAAATATATTGTACGAAATAACTAAAATCAGAATCAAATATATGGACGTCACTGACAATAAAAAATGTTCTTTTCAATTAAATCTATGTTCAAACTTTTTATTTGAGGGAACAAAAATATAAGAATAACTGCCCAATACGGTTTAGATTGGAGTAACCTTTAGTATCTGGTATCACTTACCTCATTAGCTACATTTCTTTAAGTTGGCATTTAAGCACAAATTTAATTTAATGGAATTGTCTAAATTCTTTTATCAATGTTTTGTGTGTAGAAAATTTCAAAAACGCTATCTAAATCTAAAAAATTGTCTTAAAATCCAGTTTTTATCGTTGATAAAATATATTGTACAATTGTCAATGGGGTGTTGCTAATATAATTCAGCTTTTTTCAACTGGAATGATTGAAGAAAAATGGAAGATAAAATACGTAAAGTGACTAAAATCAATGTCAATAAAATGCTTTTGAATGCTGCGATTTCCTTTAATAGTTCGAATATAATATTTATATTTTTTGTTGGCTTTCTATAAAACACAATTTTGATTTTATATTATATTTATGCACTGATAACATAAAAGATTTTTAACTTATCCAGTGAAAATCGAAATAAATGTATGCTGGTGTTAATCCATTTATTCAGCCAGTATTTCATAAAAACAGTATTTCCTGGTTACTTCAGTCAGTCGAAATTTTTCAAAGAATATCATAAAATATTTTTAACTTTAAGATTAGATAAAACATTATCATACCATTTAAGAAATTAAAAATCCAATAAAAATTAATAATTCAATTTCTTAAGGTAAATAATTTAAACTAAGCATTTTATAGACAAAAAATAAAGAATATTTTTTCTGTGTTTCTAAGCTTAAACATGGTACACAATTCTATTTTTGTATATCTAGGCAATACCATGGGAAATTGAAACAACATTTTTTGTTCCAAGCAGTCGACGTTAGCAATTGAAAACATCAGCATTCTACATATTTCCATTTTCATGCCAACTTGTAAGGAAAAACCATTTCGGCATTTTCTCAACATTCTTTTTACCCTCTCGTGGTGGTGCTAGCGTGGAAGAATTTAAAGGGAATTTTATATCCGGTTTTCTTTTGAATAGAATAAAAGAATTCTTCTCGTCAACATGAGGAAGATTTTATCCTCAAAATCTGCTAACATTTTAGAACGTCACGAATGTAAACATAAATGGATCTGAGAGGAGTTACAATTTTCCATTAGATAGCTACTTGGTATTGAAAGATAAAAGAGTATTAAATCTCCTTATATATATTTCAAGTTTGCATTATAATTTTGGCAACATCATCTAAATCTTTTTTATATCTTTCTTGAATCCTTGTGTTTGTCAATATTTTCAGTGGTCGAATAGAGGTAGATTTAGTTCTTTCAAATCTTCAAAAATAAATCTTCTTAACGAAAAACTTCTTTGTATTTTTAAAAATAAATATAGTAAAATAGGCATTTATTCTATGAAATTTCTTCCTAGTTGATTAAATATTTACAGCAAGTGCAGACAAGGTTTATCCAGCTGTTCTTTTTCTTGTAATGACGATCATTAAAAGAAAAAGAATTCTTGTAAAAATCATCTCTTTTCGATGTTAGATCCATCAAAAGCTGTTTGGTTGATTAGTTCTATCATCTAAATTAGTTATATACTAATGTTTTTCCTTTAGTGTAATGCAAAAATTTCGAGGGAAATATTAGAGCTCATATTTTCAGTCGTCATTTGACATTAATTCAAATTTGCAAATATTTGGGTTTATATTTATTCCGTAAAGATAATAGTGATTATTCTTTATGATATAAGAAAACGAAAACAAATATGAAGAAGAAAACAATAATAAAATAGATTAAAGAACAATAATATTTCAATTCATCAGTTTTTCAAAATGATTGTTTGTGTTTTTATTTCAAAAAAAATTTCACAATACAACATTGATAAAAATTAAAATAAACTCCGAAAACTTCGGACTATATTTATATTTAAGAGTAAAAAATGCAATATCATTCAGTGTTTTATAATTTTCAACTGTCAAAATCAAATGACAGTAAGATTAGACAAAAAATCATGGTAAATATAAAATTACACAACTGAAAAAACAGAGAATTTTTTTCATCGTAAATTCCTTTTAGAAGAAATAAATCTAAAATACTTTCCTCTATTTTCATTTTTATGATATGGAAATCTAAATTACTATCGGAAAAACCTCTCTGAAACTTGGCACAATAATATGAAAAAAAATACGGCAGCTGCCTATCGTTATCAGATAATTCACTTTTATACTGTAAAATTAATTCTTTAAAAATAAATAATAATTATATAGTATTTATATGCATTGAAATTATTACTTTTTTGTATAATATTTCATAAGCTTGCTAAATTTTTATTTAATAGAAATAGATGCATGTTTCAAATCTGATCCTATATTTTATAAAATATCTTCTTCTCTTATGTCTAGAAACTCGGTTTTATAATTAGCAAAAATGTAATTATTAAAATCTTTCTAAGTAATATAGAATTCCTCAATATTTAAATATTTAGATTTTGTACTTGATACACAAAAGAAATGTACTATAATTTTAATTTGAAGTAATTAATGTGTTTAACTATAGATATAATAAAATGCACAACAAAAACAAATAAAAATACATTAATCTTTGATGCGTTTTTCTTCACTATAGTTATTTTACACTATCATTATTTTTAACATTATTATTTACTTTAATATATGATGCGTATTTTTAATTTAAAGTTAATTAAAAAAATAATTGAATAAAATTATATTTTAAAGGCAATTTCATCAAAAATTAACAAATAAATATATTTATATTTTGGAATGAAATTGTTGAAAGCAATAATCTTTTTTATGATTGGTGTAAGAGAATTTAATTTATGTATGTCTACTGAATTATAGAAATACAATCATGAGATGGTGCAAGTTTTAGTGGTTAAAAAAGTAACTCAGTGTTAGTATACTTATGTACTTTTCTACTATTTAATAAATAATACAAATGACAAAATAAAAAGTATCTGATCTAAAAAGAATTGTTAGTGAAATTAACATTATAATTTTAATATGGTATGTATTTTAATTTAATTATATCTACACATTGATGAATTAAAACTAAAATATAAAGTAATTAATTCAAAATGTGGCAACAACATAAACAGTGACAAAATGAATTTCAATATGAGTGGAACTGCTGCAAAAAATTTTGATTTTTCAAAAAAAAAAAAATCACGTTAGTAAGACAACTGAGAGCCTCTGCATTAAAAATAATTTTTATCTCACTCTTTTTAAATAATTCTTCAACATGGAAAGATTTTCCTCGAAAAACACTTAAAATGTTCCAAGATATTAAATTCATGTGTTATACACATTTTTATTAACATGTAAGAGGAGTAAAAAAGAATCTGTTGTTTTTAAAAAGTTCACTCTAATTTTTCCTAAGAATTGTTTTCTAATTAAAACCTAAACACTTCATGAAAAAATACTTGTTTTCTTCAACCAAACTGTCATATGTTTTAATTATATTTTACTTATACTTTCAAATGGATGTTTAAACTTGACAGCCTTTAGATAGGGAATATTACAAAGATAAAATACTTAATTTTTTTTATTTTTTTTTAAATTTTTGAAAACTTTACTTTTTAGAATTACAATATAAAAATATTTAAGTGGTTATAAGTTAAAAAAAAATATTGTCCTAAAAATAACAATTTTTTTCTTAGAATTTTCCTCAAAAGTTTTATTGGAATATAAAATCATAAAGGTAAAAATGATATTCCTAAATATTACAAGATATATTTTTATAAAATTAAAATATATTTTTTAAAAAGATATGTTTAAAATATATAATTATAAAATTGTATGCTTTATCAATTTTTATTATAATGATTTTTCAAGAATTTATATTCTAAAATCTTCAAGAATCTAGTCTCTGTAAAATCCAAGTAAAATTTTAAAGCTGTAATTATTTTGATAAGTATTTGGTCTAGAATTTTCTACATTGAACAAACAGATGTTGATCGATATTACATTCGTCTCAAACCATTATGTTCTTAATTATTTATTTCTGTGGCTTGAGAAATGGCAATCAGTTTAACAATTGCATAGAATAATTAATTAATATTATTTTACTGTGAAGCTTTATATTCAAGATTTACTTATTTCAATCTTGTATCAAACAGTATGAAGAATCAAAAAATTTTTTTTTTCGAATTGCGGGTCTTTGGATAAAACTGGACCCGTCATCCACAACAAGGCCGGAAATTACCACTCATTTTAGCGTTCCCCGGTGAGAACCTGTGAGCCAATTCATGGAGGTACAATTCACGTGACCACGTCAAACCACCACAAACCCATTTATAGGATGGACCAAATTCATCCCTCAACTCAGAAGAAGAAAGGACAAGGATACACAGAAAGAGAGAGACAGGGAAAGAAAACTTTCATGCCCAAACCGAAAGTCAAACCCGGGACCAATAGCCCTGGAGTCAGGAACGCTAACCACTCAGCCATTTGCCAGCAGAATCAAGATATCTATAACACAAAATCAAAGTATATTTAAAAATACAGGATATAAAAATAAGGAACAAATTTACGCTTATATGAATCAAAAGCTATGAGAATCTCAGTTATTCTGGCCATTTATTCTTTTAGTACCTAAATTTGCCCACTCAAATCAAGATAGACACAACTTGTGTCAAAATTACAATCAGTAGTGTTGTTAGTCATCTCTTTGATGCTAATAACTCAGAATTTAATATTAATGCATATCTTGTAATTATTTTTAATTGTCGTCATTTGAATTTAGAGAATATATCATAATTCTTATCAGTAAAGTCATAAAGCAGAATCTAGACACTCATATTAGCCGTTTTCGGGGTATTGGATATGTATTACTCCATTCATGTGATCTAAGTTTGGTTTAGTTTCTATTTTTGACAACTCAAAATCATTTATTTCACATGAGAGACTGTTAGACAAGACCTGCAGTTTAAAATGGATTCCGAACCACTACAAATAACTAAGACAGAGATCGGATTTGAAACCATGAACTGTTAAACCTAAGGCTAAAGTATAAGGCATTTGGCTACCAGCTAGGTTCACATGATTTGAGACCTTTCACAGTATTTTTTCTGATCATAAGTTATACTAAATTTTGTGTGTGTTAAATAGATAAATCAGAAAATCAAGTTTAATTAATGAAAAACAAATCTTGAAAACTTTTTCTGGTGTTTATTTTCGGTGGATCTCTTGAAATATTTTCGATAATACAAAAAAATATTATACCCATAGAATTGAAGTCAATATACCATTCAGAAAATAGCTAAAGTCATATAAATTTTTAAAAAATCCTTGTACACATATATAAATAAAATAGGACAAATTGGAAATATTTAATTTAGTAAATATGACGTAAGAAGTATTTTAAATTTTTATTTATGAAAAAATACAAAATTTAATTGTGTTATTTTTTCTGCATTATGAATAAATGAACATTATTTTAGTTTCCATGAAATTTATATACAATCTAAGTAACTTATTAGTTATGCTAATAAATATATTAGTTATGTATTATAAGAACAAAGAAATGAAGAAAAAGAATTTTTCATCACATATTTAAGCGTTAGTTTCAATTTTCCTGACTACATACAGTATTTTATTTTATAGTCAATTTGTTTACACATTTTATAAAGAACTTATAAATAATAATAATTTTGTGATCCACACATAAACTTCATTGATTAGTACATACTATTATTAAATTAAGAACTTAATAGAGTTTTACAATATAATAACGCATTTTAAATGCTTTGTACATACAGTTTTATTTAAATTTTTTTTAAAATAATCAGAAAGTTGTTTTCACAAATGTTAACAAAAGTACAATGAAACAGTGAAATTATCATTGAATAAAAATTGTTTCGTCTAAATTAATTAATTTAACTGATAATACACAATTTAAAATTATAAATCCATTGCTGGAAAGTCATTTTGTATAATATTTATATATAATATTTAAATGCATAATTTGCGCTGAAAAATTAAATGATGCATTATCACTTTCTGTAGTTTGATGTCACTATAATAATATTTAATTTTGCAAAAAGTAGTAAAATCTGTAGTAATTAAAACTTAAGAAACGTATTCTTATTTTTTCGTAACTTATTCGAATAAAATATTAACATTTTGTTGCATTTTGTTAAAATAATATTTAATCTTGGTTAGGTAAGATAAGCTATTACAATAGATGAATTAATCATTTACCTTCATCTTGATTGAGTTAAAACATTCTTTAATTTTGCGCCTTAAGGCAAAACTAAAAGTTTTGGCTCGTCCATTAGATTCAGACTTAAAAATCTTCAGAAATTTTCAATTACTTGTGTATAAGAATTACCAACAAAATAAATTCAATATAACAGATATAACAGATATTTTGTAACAGATATAACAGATATTTTCAATATAACAGATATTTTGTTATATGATTAAATTTAATTTAATCTAATTAATTTGATATTAATTTTAGAAATATACTATATATGAAGGAAAAGGAGCTTACAATCAAGATCTTCACGAGAAGAACAAGCGTGTGATGAATGATTTGTGGACTGAAATGGCTGAATTAGCAGATTACAATAGGGTTTGTACAAAAACCAAATATTTAATGATTGTTTTCATGATATCTGCATTCCACAAAATTGGATCTTTAAGCAAATCCTTCAAGACTAATATTTTTAATCGTACCACCTTCAGGAATTGAAGTTAGATGTAAATTTCAGTAATAATTCAAAGTATATTATTTTCACATAGCTCACAAGCCAATATCAAAGGACAAAGGAAATTTATCTTCAGAAGAAATGCTAAAAAAAAGTTGCAATAATAGATTCATATAACAACCGAGTGAAAAAAAACTGGCTTTGACATGATCATTTCTTAAAAAAGATGAAATAATAATTGCAATGAATTTCATCATTATGAATTTTTACTGCAATTAAGTATTTGTAAAAATTAACTTAATATTTATGTTCATGTATGCACATTTTGTTTCATATTTGAAAATCTTCCTACAAGGAAAAATATGAACACAAAGAGAGATCCATTTTAATAATTAAAATCGAAACTTTGTTATCGAAGCATATATTAATTTTTTATATTTTCAATTTCTAGTTGTATCATAGTTTATTCAAAATGAAAATATATTTTCAAATAATGTATTTGATAACATTCAATTTTTGTATCATTAATGAATTTAAATCCTTATATTTCTTCAATTTTATGACAGTTTTATGATCAAAAAATTTAAATGATTCAAATTTGTTTGAAAAATAAATATTTGCTTATAAATAACGCCCTTTATATATAAAAAAAGAGTTTTATTAAGAATTCTTCATTTCAAAGAAGTAAATTTGAATTTAGAAAGGAATGTTTCACCAAATGCTAAAAATACTGCATAACATGCATAATTCATAAAGGTTGTTTTCTTTTGTTTCTTATATCAATAAAAATTGAAATGCGTGAAGACAGAGGAAATACTTGCTTATTCATTCGCATTTTTTTTCAGTAACTAAATATCTGGTAAAAAGAATTCAGAAGATATCAAAAATTTCATTTAAAGTGAAATAGTGTATTTCAATTGCCTCATATATGAATATGTTTAATTTTCAATTACTTGTTTTTATAAATAATGGATGCAAGTAAGAGATTTTTCTCTTCGACATATAAATTAAAAAATAATGATTATTAATAAAATAATTTGGCAATACAACATTTATTATTTTAAAAATAAATGCTTAATATAATGTTAACTAACAGTTAAATACACTACACAGTAATTAGAAGAATGTTAGTTTAGCAGAATAATAGGAATTTATAATTTCAGGATGGCAACGTCACTGTGGAAGAGTTCAAGCAAGGCGTCCAGGGCGTATGCATGGGCAAGACGTTCGAACAATTTCCACAATCTCTCAAGCACGCCATCAATTGCAAGTTTCATGCTACTGATATCAATGGTACGAAAATCATTCTTTCTTACAAAAAAAACATATGTAATTGAAATTGGTATACTTCTAGAAAAAATATGTTTACTTACTTATATTCTTAAAGAATTTAATGATACATCTATTTGTATAACAAGAATTTTTTATCATCATAATATTGATGATACCTTTATCAATTTCTACGCACTTTCCATTTTAAAAAATCACAGCAGAATACCATTATTTTTTTTAATTTATGTAAATACATATACTTATATAAATTTTTAAAATACTTTGAATACATGTTTATAATATAAGTGGTTTTTTTTTAATGCTTAGGTAATTCCAATTTTAAATCTTAATTTAATAGTGCCCATCTTCTAAAAATCTTAGTTAAAATTTTAAATTGCAATTACTTGATGATTGAATTCGCAATGATGTCAATTCTTAAGACCCAGAAAAATAATTTTCACATTTTGAATGAACATATGAAAAAAAAATTTCCTTATCATTTTTTAAACTTGACAATAATTGGTATATTTCTTTGGTATTTTTCTGTAAGTATATTTCTTATATAAAAATAGCTTATTTTT
>JAPDSC010001442.1:54968-81561 GCA_026290005.1 Latrodectus geometricus
TGCTTTAAAGACACACTTTTTGAGAAAACCAAAATTTTTACAATTTTGCGGAGAGATGCCGGACTATCGGGCATACCGGACTGTTGGATGCCGGACTAATGGACTTCTACTGTATTTTATTTGTATTACGTCATAATTTGATTAAGTCATACTCTTGATGGTAATACATGATTGTGTAAATAAAGTAAAATACTTTTATTATGTTTAAATCAACATTCTTATTAAATGAATATTAATTAATTGTACGTTTTTTTTTGCAAAAGTTTAAATTTTTTATATTTGTAGTAAAAAATAGAGAAATTAAATAATGGCAGGATAAAAAATACACATATTTATATGGAATCATAATAAAAAAATTACACCTAATAATAAAAATAACAAGGGAAGTATATAAACAAATTTAATTTAAACATTTTATTTTTAATTTAAGAAACATGAAAACTAAAATAAAATACATTTGTATTAATAATGTATTGGTTCGAATAAATGTGTTCATTCTACATCAAAATATTTTTATAGTTTCATAGAAATTCATTACATGAAACAAATCTTTGAACGAAAAATAAACAAACAAACCAAATGTAATTTTCAGTTTAAATATAAATAAATTTTTGAAAGATACTTTCCACAATTGTCTTCAATACCCTCTCACAGCTTGTAAAATGTTCTTAATTAATGATTTAAATTTTTGTTTTTTATGTTCATGAATCCTTGTATAATCAAAAAGTTAAACTCGCTAGTTATCAAATATATTATCACATGAAAAAAATTATAAAGTATAAACAGATATTTTTCTTATTTTATATACTTATTTTATTTTATATATTGTTTTATAAAGCACACTTCATGAATTTTGAATTTGAATAAATAACATGGAATATAGATTTACAGTTTATCTAAATACGTACTCATTTTTGAAATTCGTAATTAAATTTGAAAGAGTTTTTACAAGACTTCTTATAAGTGGGGTTTTAATTAAAATTAATTTTGTAAAAATAAAAAAAAACCCAGATAATTCAAATATACAAATTGCAAAATTATAATTGAGTGTATTTACTCAACAAATTACATGCTTCTTGTAATTAATATTTTGAATATCTTATGTTACAAATAAAAAATCCTTTTTATAATAAAAACAATCTAATACTGACAGCTATATATTTTTAACAATCAAATTTTATTTTATCAATGTTTCAATTGAAGTAAAAGAAATTATTTGGTGTTATGATTTGCATTCTACTACCTTATATTCGTAGAATGATAAATAGATAGATTTATTTTGTAATGTGTTGCAAATATTTTTACTCATTTGAAAATCTATAATTCTTTTCAAAGCAAGTTCAGAAAGTAATTTGTGCATGAAATCTTTCAGAGAAATAAATATTTCATCAAAAATTTTCTGTAACCCTCAGAAAGTTGGAGTATCATTATTTAGTAATACTAAATTACTTTGTCAACAAATTGTAAAGAAAAGTATACGATTTAATTAGGTAATATAAGCAAGATGTGCAGTGTGCAAAATAAAAAGCAGAGCTTTTTTATTAAATAAAAAGCAGAGCTTTTTTATTTGCAAGTTTAATTTTAATTTCTAGCATTTCTATTTATATTTGCATCATTGATTAAGGACTGTTTCTTTTTTATTTATCTTTTTATAAAAATATAATAATTAAATTTTTTTAATATTTTTAAAATTAACAGACTTGTTTTAACAAGTCATGGAAATTAATGTTTAATTTGTTTAAATTTATCTAAGTAATGAATGAAAGAGAACTTGATGAAATGAGAGTTAAAATTAAACAGATATATATAACTATATATATATATATATATATATATATATATATAAATATATATATATATATAAATATATTTGTGAAGTCTTTTCTTTGATGCAAGGCATAAAGGAAAAGATGTCACAAAAGTGATTTTAGTGAGAAATAATTTTTAAATAAATTGATATTTAAAATTATTCCCTGGATTTTTTTTTCTGCTTCTACATTTTGATTGTTAATTATTTGTATTTAAATAATTGTTTACTTACTTCTTATTATATTTACTTTAAAGAAATTGCATATAGAGGAAGAGAAATGACTTATGACATTCGGTAGTTATTTTACATTACAACGAGGCAAATCATCTCTGAATACTGCTAAATTAGTAACTTGATCAAATTTTACAGTACAATATGTAGCAAATTGCTTTAAATAATAAAATCCTATCGGTAAACTTAAGTATGAAAAGTCTGACCTGGAAAGTTAGCTTAAATGTGAATAGACATTTATAATCAGAAAATTTGTAAAATATTTATGTTAAGAAAGCAGTAAAGTTAAATTGAATTTAGTAATTTTTTTTTATTTAAGCTTCATATGAAGCTGCTCGATGAATGATCAAATTGATTGGATTAATTGTGCATGTAATTTAAAAATCATTTACTATAAATTAAAAAAGAAGCCTTTTCTTAAAATAAGTATACAACATAAGTAACTAATTTAGTTATTCCCATATTTGTTTTGTCATTGAATGAAATAAGAATAAGCATGCTAATTAGTGTAAGTGGTTTAAAAACTTGTTGATCAAGAGTAAGAATGCCAGTCGTTAAAAAAATAATCAAATGTGCACTTTCTTCGTCAGTCGTATCTCAATAACGAAGACAAATGGGTGAGTCCAAGGAACTCGTTCGGTATTGTTTGCTTTACAACTTCAAAATAGACTTTGGAGCTACTGCACCAAATAGCCGAATATATCAAGCACTTGGAGAAGTGATGTGAATGAACGTATTGCAGAGCATTGGTTTCAAAATTTCAGATCAGAAGATTTAGACCAATGAAATAGACTTCCCCTAAGCACTTAAAGTCTTGGCATCCTAATTCCAGGATTTCTGGATCTGGGGACACCATAGCAGAAGGTGCTAAAAGCTGATGGAGCTTACTTCTGGGGCTAGTAATTGAATACATTTTTGCAAATTGTTTTCTGTTTAACAATTTGAAACGTCTTGAACCTTATTGTTTACCTTATAAATAAGCTGTAATCATACTGCAAAGATGTTTTGTTTTCTGATGAAAGTAAATTAAACAATTTTGGCACTGATGCGTGTATAATTTTATGGAGGAAAAAAAATGAACAAATTCACCAAAACCTAAGCATACATTTGTGGTTTTTCAATCTTATTCCAATATTTTAATAATACAATATCATTTCAATCATTAATTATTTAAATACAAAAGCTCATTGAAAGAGAACTAGAGGTAAAAACTATCCTGAAAATGAATATTGGTTGAAAAAAAAAAGTAATAGAATTCTAAATTTCAAAAAAATAACTTTGTCCAAACGTCTAAAAAATATCTTACCAAATACTGATTAGCTAGAATATCCCATTGTTTAATTATTATTCATTAAAATTTGTAAATGTATAATATTTGTGGTTTAATTTACTATTTTTCTACAGAACATTTGTAAGGATAAAATTTAAATTTGATCTTAAACTATTTAATGAAGTTTACTTTTAAAAAACAATAAATGTTAAATAATTTTACCAAATAAATACCACTATTCTCTTGAAATTCGTAAACGGGCAAGCGTTTATGGGAGACTAAATACCATTCGAAATACATTTGTTAGTTTCTAAAATTTTCACTTTTAACTAAAATATCTTCACTATCACAGTATGAAAAATTAATTTATAATATTAACTAAATATAAATTAGTTTATTGCATGATATTTTTATTTTTTAATGTATTGGCTAAAAATGTTTGAAATAAGATAGCTTTCCTGTTTTAGAAGTGTCACATTGTGTACAATCTTGTGTTATAATGAATAAACATATATTTATAGTGTATTAACATATAATGATTAAGAAAACAACAAAAAATACACGAATATTTTTATTTATGATTTGTAATTCCATACACGAGGAATGGAATTGTTAAATTACATATAAATAGAGAGGAAGATAATATTACAATTTCAAAATAACCCCCTTTATTATGTACTATGACTTATTACTTGAAAGCAGTTTTCAAATGTATGATATTTAAGCAAGAATATATGCTATTGCATTATAAATCTTTGTTCAAGCTCATTATAATATTTTTATGCACTCACAGTGACATTTCTCATAGATAAACATAGTAAGTATACGATAATGATTAACAAAAATATTTTATTTTAACAAAAGTCTAAGTATATTTTTAATTGCTAAATTCTTTATATTAATTAAGTATATATATAGTATAATTTTGTATTATTTAATATTTTGAAAAATGGAAAATGACTGAACAAGTTGTATTTATACTAATATTTGCTTGGCATGCTGTTTATTCTCTGTTTAGTTACAGTTTAAATGTGAAGTTTTTACTTAATAGTAATTTCAAATTTATATCATATTATTAATAAGTTTATATTTTATATATGAATTCGCTATATATAACTGATAAATTTTCTAATAAAATAATTATTCATATCACGATTTACTTATCTTGTGATTTGATAAAATTATAAAGCAAAAATTATGGAAGACACATTTATCCATTATTCCTATAATGCAATTGAAAATGAATGAAAAATATTTATAAATTAAAACCGTATAGAATCAAATAGTTAAATTTCCCTCAATAGTATTATTGCGATTAAGAAAGATTGCTAACACTTTTTTTTTATCTTATTATTAACGTTTAAGATTTTAACTTTGAATTTCTTAATAATAATAATAAAATTTGAAATTATTGAAAGAAATACTTGTAAATTTCAAGAAATACTTAAAATAATGTTCAAAAAGTACTTCTACCATACTAGTAAAGGTAATTTTATGTCTGGATACATTATTTATAATTATTATAATATTTTTTGTGATAAAAGTGTATGCTAGAGATACAGTAAAACAGACATTTTTCAAGAGTTACAATGCATGTCATTATAAACATTAACTCAATACTAAATGCTGGTAATGATAGTTTTATATAATATGAAAGCCAAAATTTAATCTAAATTGCAAACAAATTTCTCATATAATTATGCAATCATGCTTATGCATTATTATATATTATCCGAAGAGATGTTATATATCACTTTTTTTTAAATTTCAGTTATAAATATTTCTGCTCTCTAGTATTATTTGAAGACAAATTTTGAATGTAATATTTTCCACAATATTTGCAAATCCTAAACACATAATACCATCTACTGATTATATTATACATTTAGTTAATATATATATTTCTCAATTTTCTCATAACAAAGCTTAGCCACAATCTAATTATCTAAGCATTTCTATGCAATCATGTAGATCTAGCCATTGTTGAAGTACAATCTATCACCATCACGATCGCGCTATAGAAGCCGCGTTGCGTGCATGCGTACAACTAAGTGATGTACACTTTTAAATTTTTGTGTAGTAAGAGCAATTACAATCAAAAATATCTAAAGGATCTATTATATATTGTTACAGCTACAAAGTGTATATATTTTGAGTGCTAAAAGTATTTACTGAAATCGGGTTACTTTTAAGTTTATTTAGAATATCCTAATCTAAAAATATTTCAAGCTCTCTCATCTTTATAATGTACCTAAATTCTGTTTAATAAATGATGAATTGTTATAAATGGAAAGCAAATGTGGCAGTTATAATATTGACTAATACCAGGAATGATAATATTTTCATTTTGAATTAACGTATGATGTATTTCATCTAAATCTTGTTTTAATTTCGGGATCACATGCTTTTAAGTATTTATCATTGGTGTGAACACTTTGAAGCAGATATTTAAGTGTGAAAAGTATTGATAATTTATATCAAATGTGTTTTTCAAGAATTATGAAATTTATATCATAGTTATTTATTAATTAATATTTAATAAGATTATTTCTAAATTTATTTTTATGTAAATTATTTGTTCATTCTATTATTATTTTATAGCTCTATTACTTGAATAATAAAGACATTATTTAAATGTTTGAAATCTGTGTTAAAGTTTTATAAGAGTCAATTTCTCCCCAAGGTATTAAATTTTAGATTAGCTATCGTTTTTCAATATTTCATTGTTCAAAAACCCATTGATGTCATAATTAAGTTTGAGTTGTGGATTGAAAACTTCAATAATTCTTAAAATTTACATAGAATGTTTTGAACATTTATTCCTTTTAAAGTTAACAAATAGATTTTAATATGTTCATTTTATTATCAGTTAATGGCGAGTCTCCTTAGTTTAGAAATTTTAAGGAATTAAACATGTTTATTGGATGAATAGACTGGAAGAAAGTTTATCGCTTTGGATACTTATTTAAAAACTCATTCCACATATTTGACTGAAAGGGTTTTCATTGATATCACAAAACACAAACAAATGTGACACCAACAGCCATTTCTGAAGCTGGAAATGGCTTTCATATGTAGTGCAAACACATCCCGAGACATAAATACATCGATTGAACATATTAATAATCATGGAAATGTAGGACGTAGAACCAAATACTGTCTTTTATTCCATGTTGGCAACAGAACCTAAAATATGCGTTCATTCATAAACGACAAGGGGTCCGAAAAGGTAGGCTCCTGGAACATCTGTGTCAGGAGATCCAATGAATTGGGCATACAGTTCCTGATAGCGGGTGAGGGTTATGCCTCCAGCTGCCTTGTCGGCTTCCTAAAAAGAAATTATAGTTATTTAAATAACATTATGATATTTAAGAGCTTTGATGGAGATAATATAGAAATATGTTGAATTTAAAATATTCTTTACAATATGCTTTATGCTGTAATTAGAATTATATTAATATTATGCCCTTTATATTTATCTTATATTAATGGTCATTTTCTTAGTCGGAAGACATTCCTGAAATTATCATTGTGTGAATTGTTCAGAAATAATTTGTGTTTCTATGTAGAAAAAATAAAAATTATCAATTTCGTAAGTGATACTGCTTTTTGATACTCATTTTGTAATAATAATTATTTTAAATGTAATATTATAACACATAATTTTTATTAAATAATGGTAAGACAAAGTTTTATTCAGCTCAGCAAAGACAAAGATTACATTTATGTTATCTAATTAAATATTATGAAAAATATAGTTATTAAAGGAAATGAAATGAAATGCTTTTTTTCATTCCCCCCCCCCCCTGTCTTTAAATTTTGTTTGTAATTGTATACTTTTAATAAAATATGTTGTAGTTTTAAAAATTTCTTTTGGAACACATATTTTTCTACAGTAATTAGTACAAATAAAAAATGGTCCATTTATAATTGTTTTTATAAATTAAAAAGTTAAAACATATTTTTAAATACATATTTTTAAAACTTGATCCGAGTTTAATAAAATATAAATCATGAGGCAGACGACAACGACTAAAATAATAAATGTTCACATCTACTCTTTATTAAATAATTCGTAAAAAGACTCACTAGATTAATCAAAATTCTTTTTCTGAAACTTTAAGAAGAAATTTTTTTTAACTGCTAAAGAAATGAGATACAATTCAAATTTTATTCAAAAGATTAAATTACAAAGCGCTCTTCTTCAAAAACTTTTATTGAAATAGTTGTAATGCAATTCAGTTTTAAAACAAAATGTCGGTCAAGGTTGCAAATTGTAAATTTCTTTTGCTGAAAGAGCTGAAGTAAATTTATGTGAAACTGAGGCTGAATTACGTGTTTCAGTTTCTCCGACTTTGTAGAACAATTACAGAACGGAACAAATGACACAACATTTTGGAACAACAAAGTGATTAAAATAACTTTTAATCGTTCTTTTTTTTGTGGAGATGCGGAGCATTTCGCGGCCACATTTTTTCCAGATCAACCCTTTTTATTTTTGTTCTTCACCCTTCTTCGTATGCTTACTTTAAGTGAGAATTCTGTGTATCTAAAGATAACTTTTTTATTTCCTCTGACTTAATGGTGGATTCGTGAAACGGGAAATTCCATTCTGTTTCTATTTTTGTTTCTTTTGTTCTAATAATATACAAGAATACTGAATTCTAAAAAATTTTAAAAAATTGATCTGATATTTTTTTATGAGCTCAATATTTTAAACTATTTAATATTATGGAACATAGTATAAAAGTCTAATAATTTAGATTTTTAAGTTATTTAAAATTTGATATTATGCAAAAATTTAATAAAAAATGAATTAAAATTCTTAACAAAATAAGTAATTAATAAATGCAAAGAAAAGATTGTTATAAGATTATAAAAATTATAATTCAATAATAAATAAGTAAATTCAATTTTACAGTACAGTTTGCTTTAAATACTGGCATGAATTACTTGTCATTAAGAGTTGAACTGATTAAACCCTTATTTTTATAAACTTCTTAACTAGCTGTTTTTCAATTATTTTTGATTTAAAATCTAAAATTGATGTAAATATTGATGATAAATAGCTTAAATCATTTTAAGATGATTATAATGATTTCGAATTTCCTTATTCTATAGTAGAAAAAAAATTATCAACTAAGCAAATATTTATTACCTATATCATTAGCTCAATTATATTTACAAATAATTACTTTAGAAAATATTTATTTAAATGATCGAGACTAAATTGTGTTAGAGAGTACTTAAATAAATATGGTTTGAACTTATCAATTGGGCAATTATTGTTGCTTTACTTTTGCACAAAAAATGAAAATACTTATTCTTCCCTTTAATTTTGTGCAAGATGTTTCAGATAAGTGTAATGCTTGTTGCGATATGAGTCTAGATTTGGTTGTCATTCAACGTTCATTTTTGCACACAATGGCTAATTAGACCAGATTCTTTATTTTAAAATGAGCTACTACAGACATCCAAACCCACAGTGGGATTCGAACCCACGAATTATTGAACCGAAGACAAGATCGATAACTATTTGGCTGCTAGTTCAGCAAATATACATGCTTATGACAGCAAATATACATGCATTGTAGGTCTCGTATTCAATTTGTTTTCGCAAATATATGTATAATGTATGAAATATATCATGTTATTACTTTTATAAGCAGTGCAAATAGTGTTCCTTCTTCGAGCGTAGTTATTTGACATTTTTACTATTACTTGATATGTATATTTCTAAATATCGGAATGCTAAATGAAAAGTAATAAACAAGTTGAAATAATAAAAAATACATATATATACTTTCCTCAAAAGTTAAAATAAATGATGAGAGTATGTTATTGGCAAAATGAAAAAAATCATTAAAAAAAAAATGCATGAGCCTTTTGAGATAAATACTAAATAGGTTAAGTAATTTGCTAAGTATATCTACAAGAAAATTTTTTATAAGAATATAATTTTAAATAAGATTTATAAACAGAATAAAATTTCATTCATGAAGAAGGTTCATTTGAATTTTCGGTTCCATTTCAGTTAAAATTTCTAAAAGCGTTCAAATATTCATCCTTAACCGATATGTCTGTGAACTTAAGAATGTAAAGCTATACTCAATATTTGACACTTTAAAAGTTAGTCATTCAAATTTATTGAATTCAACTTTAACCGCTTCTACTGATATATTTTCTATCGATAATGTGTTTTTTCTCCATCACATTGTTGATTTTTGTATTACGATTTGTACTAGCGAGATATTATCAAGTGACTATTTTGGTAGTTTATACTCCTATTTTTCTCTTAAAATATTAGAGACATACGAATTTTATTTTTTCCAAAATTTTTACCATTCAAAATTATATTAATTTTACTAACAACTATTATATATATTAATTGTTTTAATGTAACAGGCCATTAATATATTTATTTAATAATGCATTTTCATATCTAAAATTTTTTCCTATTAAAATTTATTTATTTTTTTTTACAATATTCACATTAAAAAATCGCAATCGCATAGATTTTCCAAATTACATGGCAGTTATTAATAATACCATTTTGCAAAAATATCTATATAATTAAGTATATTTATTTTATAATTATCCGTAATCAAATATGTTTAAACAAAATGTTAAATAAACTGAATTTTCTTTAATACTATAATATTATAACTTTAGTGACAATATATGTGAATCGCTTATAATTCATTACTTTTTAGTAAAAAAATGCATTCTTCAATTTATAACTGTTATGCGCCTAATGTAATATTTTTGAAATGTAATTATTCATTATCAAAAGGAAACATTGACAGGATCGTTTTCCTTTGAATGCAAAATATTAAATTTTCTTTGATATCATCATATTTATATTACATTTAAAATGAAGACAATTTAAATAAATGCAATGTATAATATATATGGACTTATACGCTTTTGTTAAAAGAAAAATGAGAAGAGCTCACTAAAAAATAATTCCATTATCTTGAAATATCTTAAGCAAATTTTTATACACAAAGTATTTCAAAGGCGAAGAGCGTTAAAATGGTATTAGACAGCATTTCTACTGAAAATTTGCAGGATACCAAACCGCTAACATTTTTAGAATGTTTATTTTTGTCATTATCTAGCGACATAATAATGATATATTTATGAGACTCAATAAATGACGTTATTAAGACATCATGAAGAACTTCCTAATCAAATGGAGAATTTCAAAAGTGGTTAGATGATCAGAAATTCGCAGTTCTCATAATCAGATAATTGGTTGTCATCTATATTGTGTGAACACGATTGTGCATAGGTGACGTCAGAAATGAGTGATGCATGCAACGTATTAGCGAAATGAAAGCTGGATGCCCAAGCTGGACAAATACGAAGCGAGGTCAGATAATTGTGTCATTGACCCTAAATGCCTCTTGTCAGCTATCCAATGTGCTTCTTCCATGCTACACATAGGTACTTCCTCATTTTCAAGACACTTAACTAAGACCTAATAACCCTCACATTGACCCTCAACGTGTCTGCTTTTAATCTTACAATGTCAACGGAACCATTTGCAGTGGTATCATAACCGATTAACAGGGCTTCCCAGCAGACTGGCAGCTCATAGCAGTCAAGAGAAAAACTGAACTTTGCATTTCTCTTTGCTCAGATGAGCTTCGCATCATTGTATGATAGGTCTTGGCCAACAATCTCAATCAATCATTGCTTAGAGTCATATTGCAATTGACCGTAGCGGGTTTGAGTGGAGAGTATCTCGTATGGTAGTAGCCTACCTCTAATAATTTTAAATAAATCTTTAACCACGCAGATTCCATCTTGAGGCTGTGGAATTCCTATTTCCATGAGACGTCGAGCTGGGACCAGTATCTAATAAAATGAATACGCATATGGCTAGCATATCTAAAAACAGCCTCTGAGTGTTTAAAAAAACCGAACTAGCAGACGAATGGTTAGTACTTTGGCCTACGGTAATTTTAGGGGTCGAGTGTCATCTTGGGAATAAATGTTTGTAGTAATTGGGATTCTATTTTAAAATGAAAATCCTGATCTAATTAACCCTAGTGTGCAAAAAATTATCGTTGATTTACAAAAAAAAAAAAAAAAAAAAAAAAATAAATAAATAACGGAGCAGTTAATATATTTACTAGGACAGCAAGTTCTCAATATTTTTCTCTAAACGAAAATGCCTGAGATATGGTAGGTCACTCGATTCGGACAACCGAAAGTGTAACAATCAATGATTTTCAGGCAGAATGTATTGCATCATGAAATTAAGAATCTTTATCACTTCTTATTTAGACATATAGAAGCCTACATCAATCCGTGGGACAGTTTCATCACTTATGGATTGAAGATTAAATGTGCCTTGTTAATAGATACTATGACCCTGAAATTTTAATCCTTCCATTACTTTTGCTTGTGATGTATGTAAGTTTATTTCAGAAAAATCAATTACTTTCACCAAAAGACATCAAGTTGCTTTTGGAAGAGTGTTTTGTTCAAGTTGTTTTGGATGTATATCAAACAACCATATTATTATGTTTGCTTTTTCCCGATAAAAATCTTTCTTATGATAATCATTTAAATTAACTTTTCTAATATCTAAATACTAATCTTACTTTTCTGAAGTATAAATTTAACATTTTAACTCATATAATGAAAATATCTGGACTATTTAAATGAATACGCTCGAGCGTTATAGCGGCTCATTTACACATATAGACAAAATTTAAAAATAAATTATCCATGAATTCAAAACTTATAAACACACCATTAAAGCAATAATTTGTATCAAAGTGTGATTAAAGTTTGCAGATAACAAAAACAATACCTGATGTCAAATAACTATATGGGGGAGCGTTTTGGACATTAATTGATCAAATCTCAACATATTAATTTAAATTAGTATATGAAACAAAGGAATTATAACAAAAATCCTTAAAATTAATATTCTTGTTAAGTGTTGATCTTTTTAAAGGGAGTATTTTATATAATGTCATATATTGTGTATTAAGACAAAAAAATAATTAACTCATATATATATTATTTTCTAAAGAAAATATTTATCATTTTTATTAAGGAATCTTAGTTAAATTTTATAGCACAATATTGCAAAGTTTCAATTGCTTACTGGACCGGGAAAGATCCTATTTTAATTCTGGTTACAGAAAGTGAAATTACCCATTTTATTCTGAATGACCAATTTAACTCAAAACAGTCTCTCTTTGTCATTATAATTTCAAGGTTTTAACTTCCAATTATTGAGAAAAGGTCGTATATTGATCACGCACACATTATCATTTCTAACAATTCTTATTCAAACTGATTTTTAAGATAAATGTAGGATTTAATTATGCTCTTTCTCACCAGAATCAATGAGAGAGTTTAATTTAAATATAACTTATGTTGCATAAATACTGATATAATTAGAATAAAAATTGAATTTAACTGTATATATTTAATAAATATTCAGTAAGCAACTAAGAGTTTTAATTTTAGTTACTAATATCACATCACAATCAGTACTAAGTTGCAATAAAATAAAATATAATAAGCAGATTTTCTAATATAATTACGCTCGTATCAAATTACTTGAAACTTCCTATGAATGATAAAATTATATACTTATTGGTCATTAAGACTTTAATGGTTCATAAAATGTAATTAAATATTTATTGACCCTTTTAAGCTTAAATTCACAATATAGAATAAAACGTAGCAGAAAGATTACTGGCTGTTTCGAACAAATCGAGTAAAACGTAAACTGACACTGTTAAGCCTTTTGAATTCAGAAGTAAATATTTCATTGCTGTATCAGAGTATATTTGAATTGTTTCATATCTGCTGTTTCGTTTTACTTTTATTCAAACTATTTCTCTGTGAAAATGTAGGATTAATTTATTTCCAAAATTTGGAAAGTGAAAGAAATTTAATTGATATTTTTTAGAAAAAAAATATCTTTTGTTTTATTTTTATAGGATTTGTACACAAAATGTCGTAATCTGAATGATGCGTTTCTTAAGGAATTTACTGCCAAAAGAAACTGCAAACGGAAGTGTCCTCATTAAGCCCCAAACTTCTTTGTCTAGCGTTCTATTGAATCAGTCTCATCATGTATCATAATAGTTTTTAATTTTTTTTAGCTATTCTATTCTATAACAGTACAGCATAACTTCCTAACTTCCTACAAAAAATGCGTATGATTATAGGAAGGATGGATAATTTTTTTTAATGTTAAGAAAAGAATTTGAGTGACCGATATTGAAGGTTTTTATTATAATCTTCCATGGTTAAAATGCCTTCAATTGGTTGTAATGCAATGATGTGCTATATTTTGAAAATGAACTTTGATTCTGACGATATAATTTTGATATATACGTTATACAACACATAGGGAGGTACAAAATAGCATAAAAATTCACAAGACAAGTACAAATACTTCCGAAATTCCTCAAATAAAAATAATTTTAATGTTAGAAAAAATAAACTAATTTATTAATTAAAATAAATCTACATGATATTATTATAATTTTGTTTGTGTGGAGTGATAGACTAGTGAATTGTCCTGATTAATGAAAGACAGGATTATACGCAATCAATTGTGATACATTTGTAAAACAAATTTTGAGGTGCAAAACTATTAAAATTGTCATTTTTCCATAATAAAATCTATTATATTCAACATCGCATTTTATGCTTACTTTTTTATTAATGAATAAGTTCACTATAAAGACTAATTTATTAAATAAAATTTAAGATTTATTTTTCTAAGGACTGTACAAAGTGATCACATATTTTCTCCAATTCAATTTGAATGAGGATCAGTTATTTTCTGTCATTTTCGCTCCCAAGCTAGTCAATATACGCACATGATATATTTTGGCTTTCATTACCTTACTGTGAGAGTTAAAAATAAAAATTAGAGATTTTAAAAAGAATGCATACTTAAATGTATTCATTTAAGACTGTTAAATTAATTTTCTGAGACGTTGGAAGGCATACAAAGAAATACTAATACAACATATTTGCTTGAGACGTACAAAGAAATGCTAATGAAAGAAAAATGCTATCACTTACATTCAACAGCTTATTGTAACAATCATCAATTTCTTTGATGTCCTGAAATGCACTGCGGTTGACGCAGTCCATTCGGAATTCTTCTAATGTCACTTTACCATCACCTAATAAATAGAATTTATTTGTAAGTACTTCATTTGGTATACCAATAAAATATGGTTGGAAAAGTATTGCAAAGAAATAGAACATGACGCGGTTTCAAACCAAATCTCCATTAAATTATTTAGTAAGACATATAGAAAAAATTTTTCAATCTGCATGCAATAATATAAAAAGGAGATTATTATAGAAAATAACATAATTGGCAGAGATTTAGTTTTATCGTTCTCTTTTGAAAATACTATTAATATTGACTGTGGAGATTAATTTGGCAATTGCATAATGTTCTCTATTGATTCAGTTCAGATGTTTTTTATGATCCAAAATGAAAAATAATATGAAAGAATACCGATGTGCATAAACTGTGGGATATTACTTCAGAATAAAATTACATGTAACGTTATTAAAACAGCACGTTGTTTGGTTTGTTTGTCACTCAACGATTCTCTGCACACAAAGACTTATTAGATCAGGGCCTACAGTTAAAATGAATTTCGTACCATTAGAAACAGTGATGACCAAGATGTCCACGAACTTTGCATCAAATCCACGTTTTAAACTGAAGGATAAAAAACCAAGTGTGTATAGATTATAAGATTTACACTATTGTCTATGCACATATTATTTTAAACATGGTTCCTGTATGGGATCATATATTATTTTTTTTTAATGTCTATGTTTGATTCTACTATACTGATGCAACATTTACGAAAACTTTTGCAACATTTATTATTTGTAAAAATTAGAATTTAAATGGAACAGGATTCCTTTGCAAAGAGTTTTGATTATACAACTTGGCTACTAAAATCTCTTGCCCTCTTCTTAATTTCGAAATGACTCCTACTATGTTCATAAAAGCTGTAAAGTAAAGTATACAGTAAAGTAGCCATGCACTATGAAGAAAAATATCTAGGGTGTCACATGATGAAAAATAGCGAATTTAGTATACTTATCTCGAAAACGGATTTTAACGGAAGATTAAGAAAAAAAGTGATTTACGAAGTTGTAGAGCATCATCTATTTAGAGTAAAAAGTCATTATTAAAGTAACGTTCAATAATGAAAGAGGAGAGTGGTTACAACGGGAATTTGTTTTCTTTTTTTCTAATTTTCAACACTGTGATGTTATGAAACTTGGAAGGAAGGAGAATTGATTATTTTACGACATTGCTATGTCACATAGCGATATCACTTGTGATTCTCAATCAAAAAGACCGCTGTTCAAACTCTGATGGTTGCAACCTTGTGTCGATTCTCTTTTTAAATAGAGTAGACAATACATACATAATGAAAAATAGTGTCGCATCAACTCATCTTAATTTGTATTTGGTGTTCCAATTTTTTCAGTATGCTCATTTCTAAAGAATACCGCGTTTGATCATTTGAAGCAGCAATAAAAGACACCTTCTTGGGGTTGAAGCATGTTACGACTCATAATCAGTTAGTGGTTTTCCAAAGCTGAATATTAAGTGATGGTTTTATTGTACGGCGAATGTGAACAGAGCTTATGATCAGCAAAAAAATTGGACCATGTTTCCCTGAAGGCCTTTATCTTTCTCATAAAACATTCCTAAATATTGTAAGCGGTCTAAGGGAAAGAGTTCTATCTTTAACTTTAACTGGCCAGTCAGATAGAACTTGTGATAAATCTAGTTCTATCTGACTGGCCAGTTAAAGTATTAAGGCAATTTCAACTTGATAAAGTATTAGTGTATGGTCCTCGCATATCCAAAATGAATCACAAGAGATATTAGTCAGCAAATAGTGAGGAAGGATATGACATGCATTTTTCCTTGGAATTCATCACAATAGCATTACTATGCTTTGGCAAATTCTAGATGTTTTACCGATGTTCAACATCACTATGTTTTGTTATTAATGCTTAATACGAAATTTACAATAATAAGCTTATTGGGCAAATATTTTATGATGGCACGTTAACGGAAACATGATATTTACAATTGCTACAGAATGTAATACCCGAAGTAGGTGAGTGCTTAACATTATTTAGGCTTAGGAGTCTTAGGTTTCAACATGACGGCTCATCTGCATATAAAAAGTCTCCAGTGAAGCAGTACCTCGTCAAAAAATTTGGGAACCAAAAATTGGGTAAGATGGTGTTGAAGATTAGCCTCCAAATTCGCCTGATTTGACTCCATTGGATTATTCTTTTGGGGGATACCTGAAACGCTTGATGTATGCGATCCATCCACAAGAACTGCAGGCATTAAAAGATGCTGTGAAAAAGTGTCAAGGAGGCTTGAACAAAAATGTGACGTTCTATATTCCAATGAGGGTAACGTGACATTCAAACGAGGATCCAAACGTGTATTGCAGCTCACGACGGGAAGTTTGGACATATCAAATGTAAGTATATTATTATAATTAGCATTTTCTCATTCTGAGATCATTTTGTCACGTTTCAGCTGAAGAAAGCACGAAAAAAAAAAAAATAAATAAATAAACATCTTTCGTCTTTCAAGATAAGTTTGATAATTCTGAAATTTTCCACTAATTGGCGTCTTAAGTGAATTTATTCAATAATACATAACTTTTTACTAAACAGAACAATATTTTTATGAATATAACAGCAGCCGATTCGAAATTAAGATCATAGCATGTGACTGTATTGAGAATACTATATAAATAAGAAAAAGGAAAAAGAGCTATTAATGTTAGTTCAAGAAAAATTAAGGAAAACATTTTTTCTTGAAAAAATAAATCCTGATCATTTCGATGGAAAAGAAATAGAAGGGTTGTGACTATGATAAAATTTGACTCCATGTTGCGAACAAACTAGCAGATGAAAGGATTTCAAGTTTACGGAAGACTTCATGGATAATATGTTATATTAACGTGTAGCAAGAAATATAAAACCTGAAACATAAGCGCCTACTTAGCAGATGTATATGCAGAAAGCAAAAACCAAACATCTTTTTTTGTTCTATAATGCCTTGGGTTGTATAAATTAAGTAAAATTTAATCTAGAGTGATATAGCAGTAAAAATAGCTTATTTTTTATATTTTTACTTTTATAATAAAAATAAGCTATTTTTATATAAGAAATATACTTACAGAAAAATACCAAAGGAATATACCAAGTATTGTCAAGTTTAAAAAATGATAAGGAAATTTTTTTTCATATGTTCATTCAAAATGTGAAAATTATTTTTTTTTCTGGGTCTTAAGAATTGACATCATTGCGAATTCTATCATCTAGTAATTGCAATTTAAAATTTTAACTAAGATTTTAAGAAGATGGGCACTATTAAATTAAGATTTAAAATTGGAATTACCTAAGCATTAAAAAAAACCACTTATATTATGAACATGTATTCAAAGTGAAAAATTTATATATGTATATGTATTTACATAAATTAAAAAAAATAATGGTATTCTGCTGTGATTTTTTAAAATGGAAAATGCGTAGAAATCGAGAAAGGTATCATCAATATTATGAAGATAAAAAATTCTTGTTATACAAATAGATGTATCATTAAATTCTTTAAGAATATAAGTAAGTAAACATATTTTTTCTAGAAGTATACCAATTTCAATTACATATGTTTTTTTTGTAAGAAAGAATGATTTTCGTACCATTGATATCAGTAGCATGAAACTTGCAATTGATGGCGTGCTTGAGAGATTGTGGAAATTGTTCGAACGTCTTGCCCATGCATACGCCCTGGACGCCTTGCTTGAACTCTTCCACAGTGACGTTGCCATCCTGAAATTATAAATTGCTATTATTCTGCTAAACTAACATTCTTCTAATTACTGCGTAGTGTATTTAACTGTTAGTTAACATTATATTAAGCATTTATTTTTAAAATAATAAATGTTGTAAAGCCAAATTATTTTATTAATAATCATTATTTTTTAATTTATATGTCGAAGAGAAAAATCTCTTACTTGCATCCATTATTTATAAAAACAAGTAATTGAAAATTAAACATATTCATATGTGAGGCAGTTGAAATACACTATTTCACTTTAAATGAAATTTTTGATATCTTCTGAATTCTTTTTACCAGATATTTAGTTACTGAAAAAAATGCGAATGAATAAGCAAGTATTTCCTCTGTCTTCACGCATTTAAATTTTTATTGATATAAGAAACAAAAGAAAACAACCTTTATGAATTATGCATGTTATGCAGTATTTTTAGCATTTGGTGAAACATTCCTTTCTAAATTCAAATTTACTTCTTTGAAATGAAGAATTCTTAATAAAACTCTTTTTTTTATATAAAGGGCGTTATTTATAAGCAAATATTTATTTTTCAAACAAATTTGAATCATTTAAATTTTTTGATCATAAAACTGTCCTAAAATTGAAGAAATATAAGGATTTAAATTCATTAATGATACAAAAATTGAATGTTATCAAATACATTATTTGAAAATATATTTTCATTTTGAATAAAGTAACTAGAAATTGAAAATTAATATATGCTTCGATAACAAACTTTCGATTTTAATAATTAAAATGGATCTCTCTCTGTATTCAAATTTTTCTTTGTAGGAAAATTTTCAAATATGAAACAAAATGTGCATACATAAACATAAAAATTAAGTTAATTTTTACAAATACTTAATTGCAGTAAAAATTCATAATTATGAAATTCATTGCAATTATTATTTCATCTTTTTAAAGAAATGAGCATGTCAAAGCCAGTTCTTTTTCACTCGGTTGTTATATAAATCTATTGCAACTTTTTTTAGCATTTCTTCTTAAGATAAATTTCCTTTGTCTTTTAATATTGGCTTGTGAGCTATGTGAAAATAATATACTTTGAATTATTACCGAAATTCACATTTAACACCAATTCCTGAAGGTGGTACGATTAAAAAAAATTAATCTTGAAGGAATTGCTTAAAGATCAAATTTTGTGGAATGCAGATATAATGAAAACAATTATTAAATATTTGGTTTTTGTACAAACCCTATTGTAATCTGCTAATTCAGCCATTTCAGTCCACAAATCGTTCATCACACGCTTGTTCTTCTCGTGAAGGTCTTGATTGTAAGCTCCTTTTCCTTCATATATAGTATATTTCTAAAATTAATATCAAATTAATTAGATTAAATGAAATATAAACATATAACAAAATATCTGTTATATTAAAAATATCTGTTATATATGTTACAAAATATCTGTTATATCTGTTATATTGAATTTATTTTGTTGGTAATTCTTATACACAAGTAATTGAAAATTTCTGAAGATTTTTAAGTCTGAATCTAATGGACGTGCCAAAACTTTTAGTTTTGCCTTAAGGCGCAAAATTAAAGAATGTTTTAACTCAATCAAGATGAAGGTAAATGATTAATTCATCTATTGTAATAGCTTATCTTACCTAACCAAGATTAAATATTATTTTAACAAAATGCAACAAAATGTTAATATTTTATTCGAATAAGTTACGAAAAAATAAGAATACGTTTCTTAAGTTTTAATTACTACAGATTTTACTACTTTTTGCAAAATTAAATATTATTATAGTGACATCAAAATACAGGAAGTGATAATGCATCATTTAATTTTTCAGCCCAAATAATGCTTTTTATTATTTTATACAAATATTATACAAAATGAATTTCCGATGGATTTCTAATGTAAAATTTTAAATTGTGTATTATCAGTTAAATTAGTTAATTTAGACGAAACAATTTTTATTCAATGATAATATCACTGTTTTATTGTACTTTTGTTAACATTTGTGAAAAGAACTGTCTGATTTTTTTTAAAAAAATTGAAATAAAATTGTATGTACAAAGCATTTAAAATGCGTAATTATATTGTAAAACTATTAAATCCTTAATTTAATAATAGTATATATTAATCAATGAAGTTTATGTGGATCACAAAATTATTATTATTTATAAGTTCTATATAAAATGTGAAAAAATGTGACTCTCATATAAAATACTGTATGTAGTCAGGAAAAACTAACGCTTAAATATATGATGTAAAAATTTTTTTCTTTATTTCTTTGTTATTATAATCCAGAACTAATAAATTTATTAGTATAACTAATAAGTTATTTAGATTGTATATATATTTCATAGTAACTAAAATAATGCTTATTTATTCATAATGCAGAAAAAATAATGCAATTAAATTTTGTATTTTTTCATTAATAAAAATTTAAAATACTTGTTATATCATATTTATTGAATTAAATATTTTTAATTTGTTCTCTTTTATTTATATATGTGTACAAGGATTTTTTTTAAAATTTATATGACTTTAGCTCAGTGTTTCCCAACGTGGGGCAATTTAGTTGTTCAGGGGGGGCAATCCGAAAATGTACTCGAGACGAGTTTAACCCTTTCGCTTCGAGCCATTTAATTGCAATGCCAAATTTAACGAAAAAAGCAAATTCTTAAATAATTACGGTAAATAATTATTGGATATAATTTCGCTTGACGAGACCAAAATATCAACTGGGTGTTTGGCGTCGTCAAGTTAACTTCCCTGTGGTAGACGGCAGGCTCCACGGGGAATCCCGACGTTTTAAAATCTCGGTAAACAACGCAGTTGTTTGCACTTGAATGGTCCATCGCAATGTATGTAGTGTTCACAGAATTCAGTTGGTTTTAATTTGAAATAAGTGTCCGTCAAAACTGTTGTAAAAACTCGGTTATTTAATAAATATATAAATTGTATAGATAAAATTGGTAAGTATTTGATTTTATTTTTATTTATTTTAGAAACATAACTTTCCAGAAAATTTTGTCAAATGGAAAAAATATATTATTTTGCGGTAGCAGTGTAGTAAATGTGTTATATACATTTAAATAAATATGTATTTTTTAGTATACGTTTACTCAGTCACATTAAATTAATTTTAACACATACTTTAATTTTAGTTTTTAATCGATCTTATATTTATTTCTTATAACCCCCATAGTAAAATGAGTGGTGCAAGCAAGAAAAAAACTCGTCAGTATTCGGAGGAATATTTAAAATTTGGGTTCATACTCGCTGTCCACAATGAGCGGATTCCTTTTTGTCTTTTATGCCAGCAATGCTTGACCAACGAATCAATGAAACGTGGTCGTCTTGAGGCGCATTTAAAGGCGAAACATAGTGCTCATATTAATTCAGATTTGAATTACTTTAATACTTTAAAGAAAAATTTTGAAAAGAGAACAACATTAAAGTCTCTATTTACTACTCATACTTCAACTAATAATCGTGTTCTTGAGGCTAATTATCAAATTTCTTTATTCATCTCTAAAACTGGAAAAAATCACACACACATACTATAGGAGAGAATTTAATAAAACCGTCAATATCAGCATTTCTTAAAACGGTTCTTGAAAAAGATGACAAAGATATAAAAGCTATGCTACCCAGTAACAATACTGTTAGCAGAAGAATAGACGAAATGAGTGAAGATGTTGAAAAACAACTTGTTGAAAAATTGAAAACTAGAAATTTCTCAGTGCAAATGGATGAATCTACTTAGAGAGACAGTGAGGCATTATTGATATCTTACGTAAGATATATTGATAAAGGACATTTTGCTGAAGAAATGTTGTTCTGTAAAAGATTAGAAAGCACCACTACTTCCTAAGATATATATAATATGCTAAAAAACTACTTAGATGTCAATGATATACCAATGAAAAATATAACATCTTGTGCAGCAGATGGTGCTCCTAATATGATGGGCAAGAAAATTGGCTGCTTAAAATTGATAAAAGATGTGAATCCAGAAATGATTCTTGTGCATTGTGTTATTCATAGGGAAAACTTGGTAGCTAAAAACATATCGCCTGTTCTAAATGAAGTACTACATTCAGTTATAAAGTGTGTTAATACTATTAAAGCTAATGCCAAATGTGAACGTCTCTTCAAGCTATTTTGTGAAAAACAAAATGAGGATCATGTTAGACTTTTACTTCATACTGAAGTAAGATGGCTATCTAAAGGGAGCTGCTTGAAAAGATTTATGGAACTGTTTGATACTCTTAGTGATTTTTTAAGTGACAAACCTGAAAGGAAGTATCTATTAACAATCGATGGTAAAGCATTTGTGAGTTATTTAGCCGATATCTTTGAAAAACTAAATAAATTAAATAAGCAACTTCAAGGAACAAATAAAACTCTTGTCGATGCAAAAGCGAAGATATTTGGTTTCAATACTCATGTTGAGTTATAACAGAAAAATATTAACAACAAAACTTTCAACAGTTTCATTGGCTCCAAAAATGTGAAGTAACTGATACTTGTTATTGTCAATCATCTGAATATTCTATCGGCTGATTTAAAAGAAACATTTTCTGATTTGAAACAAATTGATTTTCCAACATGGATCATGCAGCCAACGTTAGTGGATTTGTATGATATATCAAATATGGAGTATCAAGAAGAACTTGCAGAATTACAAAATGATGAGTCAGTTAAAACTTTATTTAATATAAAAGGAGCGATGGCATGGCTTTGTGAGGAAACAGAGATCAAATACCCAAATTTAACGAAATATGCAAGAAAACTATTGCTATCGTTTCCATCTTCATATTTAGCTGAATGTGGATTTAGTGCTGTAAATAATTTACTGGTAAAAAAAAAAAAAAAAAAAAAAAAAAAAGAAAAAAAAAAAAGAAAAAAAAAATCGGCTGGATATAACACAACGTGGAGACTTGAGACTGATGCTAACCAAATTAGAACCTAATATAAAATCTTTGTGCAGCAAGCATCAAGCGCAAGGATCTCACTAAATTAAAATAATAAATTAATATAGAAAAATCTTTATTAAAATTATTTGAAATTTGAATGTCAGTTTTTGATTATATGTTTTGAAAATCTACTTACTGTGTTTCGTTAACAATTTCCTAGTGATTTGTTCCTTAAACTTAAATGATAGGTTTTAACCTATCATTTAAGTTTCTTAAGTGAACAATATTCAATTTCTTAATAATAAAAATTATGTATGTTACATGGGGGGGCATAGGAATTTTGGAAAGTCTAAGATGGGGCATGGCACGAAAAAGGTTGGGAAACACTGGTCTAGATTCTAGTTTATGACTTTACTGATATGAATTATGATATATTCTCTAAATTCAAATGGCGACAATTAAAAATAATTACAAGATATGCATTAATATTAAATTCTGAGTTATTAGCATCAAGGAGAGGACTAACAGCACTAATGATTGTAATTTGATTCAAGTTGTGTCTGTCTTGATTTGAGTGGGCAAATTTAGATACTGAAAGAATAAATGACCAGAATAACTGAGATTGTCATAGCTTTTGATTCATATAAGCGTAAATTTGTTCATAATTTTTACATCTTGTACTTTTGACTATACTTTGATTTTGTGTTATAGATATTTTGATTCTGCCGGAAAATGGCTGAGTGATTAGTGTTCCTGACTCCTGGGCTGTTGGTCACGGGTTTGACTCCCGGTTTGGGCATGAAAGTTTCCTTTCTCTGTCTCTCTCTTTCTGTGTATCCTTGTCCTTTTTTCTTCTGAGTTGATGGATGAATGTAGTTCGCCCTATAAACGGGTTTGTGGTGGTCTAACGTGGTCACGTGAACTGTACCTCCGAAAATTGGCTCACATGTTCCCAACGGGTAACGCTAAAATGAGTGCTAATTTCCGGCCTTGTTGTGGGTGACGGGTCCAGCTTTATCCAAAGACCCGCAATTCGAAAAAAATTTTTTTGATTCTTCATACTGTTTGATACAAGATTGAAATAAGTAAATCTTGAATATAAAGCTTCATAGTAAAATAATATTACTTATTAATTATTCTATGCAATTGTTAAACTGATTGACATTTCTCAAGCCACAGAAATAACTAATTTTAAAACATAATGGTTTGAGACGAATGTAATATCATCTGTTTATTCAATGTAGAAAATTCTAGACCAAATACTTATCTAAATAATTACAGCTGTAAAATTTTGCTCGGATTTTACAGAGACTAGATTCCCGAAGATTTTAGAATATAAATTCTTGAAAAATCATTATAATAAAAATTGATAAGGCATACAATTTTAATAATATATTTTAAATATATCTTCAAAAAAAATATATTTTAATTTTATAAAAATATATATTGTAGTATTTATTAATATCATTCTCATCTTTATGATTTTATAATTCCATAAAACTTTTGAAGAAAATTCTAAGAAAAAAATTATTATTTTTAGAACAATATTTTTTTTAAACTTACAATCACTTAAATATTTTTATATTGCAATTTTAAAAAGTAAAGTTTTCAAAAATTAAAAAAAAAAGAAAAAATATTAAGAATTTTATCTTAGTAATATTCTCTATCTTTTAAAGGCTGTCAAATTTAAACATCCATTTGAAAGTATAAGTAAAATAGAATTAAAACATATGACAGTTTGGTTGAAGAAAACAAGAATTTTTTTCCTGAAGTGTTTAGTTTTTAACTAGAAAACAATTCTTAAGAAAATTAGAGTGAACTTTTTAAAAACAACAGAATATTTTTTACTCCTTTTACATGTTGATGAAAATGTATGTAACATGAATTTAATATCTTGGAACATTTTAAGTGTTTTTCGAGGAAAATCTTTCCACATTGAAGAAGCATTTAAAAAGAGTGAGATAAAAATTATTTTTAATGCAGAGGTTCTCAGTTGTCTTACTAACGTGATTTTCTTTTGAAAATCAAAATTTTTTGCAGCAGTACCACTCATATTCAAATTCATTTTGTCACTGTATATGTTTTTGACACATTTTGAATTAATTACTTTATATTTTAGTTCAATTTATCAGTGTGTAGATATTCAACTAAAATACATGTCATATTAAAATTATAATGTTATAATTTCATTAACAATTCTTTTTAGATTAAATATGTATTTTTTATTATGTTATATGTATTATTTATTAAATAGTGGAAGTGTACATAAGCATACTTGCACTGAGTTACTTTTTTAACCACTAAAACTTGTACTATTTCATGATATGTATTTCATAATTAAGTAGATATACATAAATTAAATTCTTTTGCCCTAATCATAAAAAAGACCATTGCTTTTAACAATTTCATTCCAAAATATAAATGTATTTAATTGTTAATTTTTGATGAAATGCCTTTCAAATATATTTTGATTCAATTAATTTTTAATTAACTTTCAATTACAAATACACATGATATATTAAAATAAATAATTATGTGAAGAATGATGACGGTGTGAAATAACTATGGTGAAGAAAAACGCAACAAAGATTAGTGTATTTTCATTCGTTTTTGTTGTGTATTTTATTATAGCTATAGTTAAGCACATTAATTATTTCAAATTAAAATTATAGCTCATTTCTTTTGTGTGTCAAGTATAAAATCTAAATATTTAAATATTGATGAATTCTATATTACTTAGAAAGATTTTAATAATTACATTTTTGCTAATTATAAAACCGAGTTTCTAGACATAAGAGGAGAAGATATTTAATAAAATATATGATCAGATTTGAAATATGCATCTATATCTATTGAATAAAAATTTGGCATGCTTATGACATATTGTACAATCAAGTAATAATTTCCACACACATAAATACTATACAATTATTATTTATTTTTAAAGAATTAATTTTACAGTATCTGAATTATCTGATAACGATAGGCAGCTGCTGTATTTCTTTTCATATTATTGTGCCAAATTTCAGGGAGGTTTTCTCGCTAATAATTTAGATTTTCATATCATAAAAATGAAAATAGAGGAAAATATTTAAGATTTATTTTTTTCTAAAAAGAATTTACGATAAAAAAATTCTCTGTTTTTTTCAGTTGTGTCATTTCCTATTTACCATGATTTTTTGTCGAATCTTACTGTCATTTGATTTTGAATTACAGTTGAAAATTATAAAACACTGAATAGTATTAAATTTTTTATACTTTTAAATATAAATATAATCTGAAATTTTTGGAGTTTATTTCAATTTTTAACAATGCTCTATTGTGAGATTTATTTTGAAATAAATACACAAACGATCAATTTGAAAAACTGATGAATTTAAATATTATTGTTATTTAATCTATTGAACTGAAAAAATTATTTATTTATTTATAAATAATATAAAAAAATTCCTCTGATTTGAAATTATACATACATATATA
>JAPDSC010001476.1:2017-15148 GCA_026290005.1 Latrodectus geometricus
CCGAGGTGAATCCTGAAGGTTCGCCATCCGAAGTAGGACCACCTCCGTCGGAGGTGAGAAGTGGCTCTTCTGTTGTTTAGCCGTTATCTTTGGCACTCTTCCTATCTCGTTTTTCACGTTCTGGCGCATGTCACACCCTCTCCTTGGGGGTTCTTCCGAACCAGGACGTTCTCGCATGCTCCTCTTTAGTGCGACTGGAAGATGGATGAATGCACGTCTGTGGTCTTTTATTGTGGATACCCGGGATCCCATTTGCGTGATGATCGCCGCCCTCTTGTTAGGGCGAGCGTAGCGCTAAAAATCCCCGGAAAAGCCTTGGGGCATTGTAACGTGCACTGTGTTCTTCACGCAACCAGTGTCGCTCCTCGGCCACAGCCAAATGCCTCGTCATCCAATTAGTGACGCGCATGAATGGATTAACGAGATTCCCTACTGTCCCTATCTACTATCTAGCGAAACCACAGCCAAGGGAACGGGCTTGGCAGAATCAGCGGGGAAAGAAGACCCTGATGAGCTTGACTCTAGTCTGACTCTGTGAAAAGACATGAAAGGCGTAGTATAAGTGGGAGACGGTTTCGGCCGTCGTCAGTGAAATACCACTACTTTCATCGTGTTTTTACTGACTCGGTGAAGCGGAGAGCGGTCCGAAGGGACCACGTTTCTAGCACCAAGCGCCGGGTCGCAGATACCCGGCGCGATCCGCTCCGAGGACAGCCTCAGGCAGGGAGTTTAACTGGGGCGGTATATCTGTCAAAAGGTAACGCAGGTGTCCTAAGGCGAGCTCAGCGAGGACAGAAACCTCGCGTAGAATAAAAGGGCAAAAGCTTGCTTGATCTTGATTTTCAGTACGAATACGGACCGCGAAAGCGGGGCCTATCGATCCTTTTGAGTTTACGAGTTTTATGCAAGAGGTGCCAGTAAAGTTACCACAGGGATAACTGGCTTGTGGCAGCCAAGCGTTCATAGCGACGTTGCTTGTTGATCCTTCGATGTCGGCTCTTCCTGTCATTACGAAGCAGAATTCGTAAAGCGTTGGATTGTTCACCCACTAATAGGGAACGTGAGCTGGGTTTAGACCGTCGTGAGACAGGTTAGTTTTACCCTCTTGATGACGTGTCGTTGCGATAGTAATCCTGCTCAGTACGAGAGGAACCGCAGGTTCGGACACTTGGTACATGTGCTTGGTCGAGTGGCCAGTGGTGCGAAGCTACCATCCGCGGGATTATGACTGAACGCCTCTAAGTCAGAATCCCCTCTAGTCACTGCAACGATATCGTTCGCACCTTGCGCGTCGTTGGGCGACTTTAGCCGGGCTGTACATCTGCCTCTGACGGGGCAGACTAGCCTGGCGACGAGGCCTCTTCGATTTGGAGCATTCTAGGGGACGTTGAGAACGGCGTCTCCGGCTCTGGGTCCAAACCCTCTGGGTGTGATGCGTAGGTGCCAAATCGTCCGTAGACGACCTAGGTACTAGTCTGGGTGTTGTACGTAGTAGAGCAGCCACCATACTGCGATCTATTGAGGCTCGTCCTCTGACTGGAAGATTTGTTTTTTATAGGTTTCAGTTGATCGCGTGTGCTAATGGACTTTGTCTTTTTTTCGAGAGTATGGTTTGATCGCGTGTGCTTATGGACTTTGTCATTTTTCGCGAGTATGGTTTGATCGCGTGTGCTTATGGACTTTGTCATTTTTCGCGAGTATGGTTTGATCGCGTGTGCTTATGGACTTTGTCATTTTTTTTAGTTTAAATGCAAGAGCAATGCCATGTATGTAAATGTTACTACTAAAAACACCAGCAGTGTTTTTGCATGACCTCATTAAATATGGAAAATTTAGGCCAGAAATCATTGAGTCGAAGAATAAAGTACAGGTAAAGAATTTGGATCCGCAGAAAAGATTCTAATTAGAATATCATAAACTATTGTTAAAATTAAAGGTAAGTTAAAAATGTATGCACTTTTTGTAATTGGAAAATTTTATAGTTAAAAAGTCAGTATTCGGATTTTAAAATCTGATTTTACTGATTTTTTTAATAAATATGTATTTCATGTTATAACATAGTAAATTTCATTTCTATGTAAGAATGAATTTAAAATGTGGGGATTTATTATGTAATAAGATTAATTCTAAGTTCCCTCAAGGTATTTAAAATTGGATCTACAATGTAAGTATAGTTACAATACTATTTTTTTTTTGTACTGATATTTATTGTACTGACTGTTTTATTACACTGATGACAATGGATGATTTGGATCCTGATATAAAACAATAAATACTGTGATTTCAAGAAGAATTATCATTTTTTAGGATTTTAAAAATTGAAATTTTAAAAATATCCTAAGATTTGATGCATATTTTTTGTTTATTTGGTCAGCCTATCCTCAGTGTTTAGCTCCTAAGTTATGACTTATATAATGAGGCACCCACTAAATGTGTCACATCATTGTTTGTTTTGTTAATGAATTGCTTACCAAGCTAGAGAGTTCCAGGTAGATAAGATGCTGATGAAAACGAGAAATATTTCATTTAATGATTAATGCTATTATTTTACATCCATTACTAAGAGTTTTTTTTTTTAATGCATGAAGGAACTTTATACAGGAAATTTTAGGAACTTCCGTAACCCCCTCGAAAAGAATTCTGCAGCTTAGTGGCACCACATGCAAAAGTTCTCCTTTTCTATATTTCTGTAAAATAGAAACTTACATTTTAAATTTGCATATCAACATTTTTAAATATTTGTAGAATTTGATGTTGAAAAGCGTTCTATCGATTAATAATTCAATAATAATATTTTTCTATAATTGTATTTTATAATAAATACAATTGGGATACAATGAAACTTAGTGCTAAAGATTTTAATCTTCTGTTTATAATTTTCTAATGATATCTAAAGTATTTATCGTTTTGGTATTATAAAGCAAATTATAATTATTATTAATAAGTAAACTATTAATTAAATTATAATTGTTAATAAGCAAATTTAACTTGACTTAAATGCAAAGATTTTATGAATTATAGCAAACATTTCATTCGAGTATTTGCTTTCATTCAGTAAAATATGATATAAATTGATTAATGTTTGATATTGATTTATATTGTTAATATTTTTTTTGATAATATCTCTAGTATTTTTTGTGTAAAACTTTTCTTTAATGAAGAAAAACAATGTAGGGCACTATATTTGAGAAGAAAAAATTTTGAAAGATCAAACAAACATTTTCTTACGGATTTTTATGCAATCTTTTTAGGAAAAATAACTCATGGAAGTTAGTCGAATTTGAATTTCTAATATATGTTTAACATGCTGCCAATTACATCAGAGTGCATATTGACGAAAAATAAGATTAATTCATTTTTAAGTCATTTTAATGACTTATGCTTACATTATCTAATATGACAAATCATTTAATAAAGTTAAAACAGAATTTTGAAATAAGAAAAAGAATTGAATTTTTTTCTTACATTTCCGCTTTTTTTTTTTTTTTTTTTTTTTTTTTTAAAAGCCGAGAACAATTTTTAATAGCATGTTGTAATTAATTTTTCACTAACACTTCATTTTATTTCTTGCGTTCATTCAACTCATTAAATAAATTCTTTCATATTCATTCATTTTTCCCATAAATAGAAATTAAAATATCTACTTTTTTTTAATTTGATGAAAATGAAGCATGTTTTTTAAGAAATTCAAACCATTACAAAAGCAAACATTTTATTGGTAAGGCTAATTATTTTTCTTGGACATTTAAAAATGTAATAAAAAATTCCCGAATCAAAATTTATTTATTTTTGATGTGTAAATTATTTTAAAAGAAAAAGCAGTTCACACAAAGTTCACATTTTTAATAGTTAGATTCTCGGTTTCTTTTACTTGTAACTCCAATTTCCTATTTATTTTTTTAACATAGAATATAGCATTACTGTAAGGCTGAAAGCTATTTGATGAGCTGCAAATACCATCCTAAGTTAATTGCGCCTTTAACGCACGAAGCATATTGTTAGATTTGCCTTTATGCAAGATGAATGACAAGGAACATTCACTCAAACATCCATCCAACCTCAAATGACGAAGCAGAACTGAAAAATCAACAAAACAAGATCTTTTGAAAATTTGCCGAAAATGATTGCTACGTCCGTTTTGCGAAAGTTTTAGAAAGTGGGCGCCTTCCCTCTACCAGCAGTTTTAAATTGCTATTATCCAAATGGAATCGACGAAATCGAAATTGTGCGTAACTGGTTGTTACAGTCATATATAGGACGATAAACACCTTTCAGAATTTTAGCCACCTGGTTAGCTTTTTCGCCATTATAAAAGAAAAACTAAAATGTATCGAATTTTCTGTTTGTTGTCTTCTATTTTTAAAACCTTGTACTCATAACTGAATGAATCAAACAAAAAACCGCAAGAGGATATTTTAGTGTCAAATGTCACCTTTCCAACGAGCATAAATCTGAAATTGTTTGATAGATACCTCACGAGATAGCGATCACTACAGACGTCTACCGGAAAAAAATAATGGATAACTTTATCCCCAAACTAATATAACTAAATAAATAAATATATAGTATAAAATTCTTAATTTTATAGATATCCAAATATATATATCTACCAACTACCAAAAAAGTCGCTCCATTGGATATCCTACGGATATTTTAGATATCCCTGTGATGTTCTAATATCCAGTAGATATCTATATCCAAGATATCTATATCCACGAGATATCTATATCCAATAGATATCTATATCCAATAGATATCTATATCCAATAGATATCTATATCCAGTAGATATCTATATCCAATAGATATCTATATCCAATAGATATCTATATCCAATAGATATCTATATCCAAGATATCTATATCCACGAGATATCTATATCCAAAATAAAATAGAATATACATGAAATTTGCAAATCGAATAATTCTCAGATATTTAAATGTTTTAGTTAATTTTTAATCATTATAAATATACCAGAATTAGAAAAAATTATGAGACTAATTCATTATAAAACCTGAAAATCAGTTGAATGTAATTTTCATCATTAAAGTATTTTGTAAATGATTTTTAGAAATTATTTACCAAGACATTATTTTGAAATATTGCATAGTGATAATATAATTTAAATAATTTTTATTTAATGTTTAATGTTATCACCAATATGGAATTTATTAAATAGTTTTTAAGCAAAAACTCAATTTAAAATGAAAAAATTTGGTATGTACAGTTATTTCCATAGTTTCATTTAAATAATTCTACTTTTCATTGTTTTTGTTTTCATCAGACATGAGTATTGAACTAAAATTCAGTTATTTACATACAGGGTTCAAATTTACAGGTACAAGTCAGTAAAGGACTACTGTTCAAAAGTGAAATGTACTGAAGGAATATTCAAATATTTTATTTAAAGTTTAGTATAGTATAAAACGATATTAAATTAATCACCTTGATCAGTTTAAAGTGTATTTCATATAATAAATGGACACATCAAATTATTTATATATTGGATTTTTGTTAAATTAATAACAGTTTTTGTACATGAAAACTTTGCAAAATTCAATGCACAATGTGAATATGGCCAAAATTATTGTTCGAATTTTTCGAAATTTCTGCTTTTTATAATGAAAATAATAACAGAATTTGAATTATTCGTTCATTTTAAGTTGAATGCAGCCTTTAAATTCAATATAGATTGATTAGTTATCCACTTATAGCAATTTGTTAGAGTATCATATTCGTGTGATTATTTAGATCTCACGTATTGTCTATATTAAATCCTGGAAGAGACATCCGTACTTTTAGTATTTTCTGACCGTGGGGAAAGTACATTTTCGGCTAAATTTCTTTGTTTAAATATGTCACAACAACATACTAAGCATAGAAATGAGATATCAAATATTTTATTTAAAGTTTAGTATAGTTTAAAACAATAACGCGATAATAGTTTCGGAGTGTAAGACAACACCTTCATAAATAATATGAATAATAATTCAAATGATGAGAGATTTTAATCAGTAAATTTCCAAAAATGGTTCAAAACTCTTTTTTCTTACTTGCCACAGTTTTTCAGTCAAGATCCTACATACTGTATTATTTTACGCCAATATGAAGTAAATATTAGCGTTAACTTAAAGTAATATAAAGTATTTTATAAATAATATATAAATATCTAAAAATTATAATCCTAAATTTGTTTTAATTAATTTTAAGATCGTTGAATTTCATAAAAATCTTTCTGGGTATCTTAAATATAATATTTAATAAAAATTTCCGTACGATGGTAAAGTATATTTTAAAATGTTTTTTTTTTCCCCATTTAATTGTATTGTAAAATGTATGTATTCAAATATATGGATTTTAATATTGGGGAATGTGTAGATTTTATATGCAAAATTATAGATCTGTATTAAAATCGCGAAAATTAATTTTTGATTTTGAATCGTAAAAAATCAAAAATATATACAGGTTTTAATATAAGCAAATGCATTACAATATTAGCAAATACATCAATATAGATTTAAATATTTGAATTTGTGCTTATGTGAAACAAGGAGAACTGCTAAGCGATTGAAATTTCATAGAAGAAATAAATACAAACATATCAATTTTAATATAAGCATATATATTGTAATATAGATTAAAGTATTTGCATTTGTTCGTGTGGAAGAATTTTTGAATGATTAAAATTTCAAAAAAAACAACGATCACCTTATTGATGCTTATAGACTATTATTTTTGTTTAAAAACTTATATACTTCGTGATATTCATTTAAATGTTTAATAAATTTTGATGTTGAATTTAAATGTATATAATAAAATATAAAAATTAATTTCTAATAATTAAAAAAAAAAAAAATGCCAACGGCACGCGGTGTTCCCAGGTGGTCACCCTCCCAAGTACTGACCGCGCCCGATGATGCTTGACTTCGGTGATCGGACGAGAACCGGTAGTTTCATCATGGTATGGCCGTTGTCATTGTCTAAGAAGAGCATTATAGCTCCCCGTCTCAGAAGAGAGAGGTAAGTATGTGAGAGTCCGCTATAAAACCCATTACGGGTTGGGACTCGTGGAAATGAAAAGAAGGCGGTGTGGTATAAAAAGTCCGCTATAAAACCCAGTACGGGTTGGGACTCGTGGATATAGAAGGAAGGGGGCACTCTGGCCGTGCGATCGCGCGCTTTTTCGTTCGGGAGTGCCGGGGACGCTTTGCCGGGCGCGTGGCGCCCGTCAAGAAAGATACCCTCACTCCATCCTGCGCGATTGCACGTCCAGAGTGCACGAAATTACTAAAAATGCCTAGTAGCAGAGGCTTATTGGTATTCACTCACCGGTCCGGTATCTTATACATGAAAGGGTCACTGTTTTTTCTACAGCACATCGTCATCGACAGCCGTAGTATTTACCAAAGAGATTGAAACGAATCACGAGTAGAATAAGTAAAAAGTCTACGCATGCGCGGCCGCCATATTTGAAATTCATTGTGTTTACTATATCTTTTTCTAGTACTAGTTATATTTCGCTCTGGAATTAGCTATTATTAATTATATCATTTATAGCAGAATATTTTGGTAAGTACTATCAATTCTTTTAAATAAATAACAAGTACATATCTTTAAAATGCCTATTTATTTAATTCTGTCACTTTGTAGATTATATTTATTTTGTACTGGTAAAATGTAAGTCCGAATAAGAATTACAAACAATGTTTATAAATATGCATAATATTAATAATATATAGTAATTAAAAACCAGTATTGAAAATTACATGGACTCAGATCAACAATGTAGTGCCACAGTTAAAGATTTCAAAATACTTAACTCTTTATATAATGAGTCAAATATCTTTAGCAATTCAGTACCTAAAGAGAAATTAAAACAATGTTTTTTGAAACATAATTTAACTTGTGAATATATCCATTTCACTTTAAAAAACACTATTAAGCAAAAACTCTAGTATGGTTTGAAAACTAAAACAGTCTACTATAAGCATAAATTTACTTATTGATAGATTTCCTTTGTATAACTGATCATATCAATTTTAGGTAGCATTAGAAAGATAATAGATACACCTTTTCTCATTGGTATTTATTTGTTGAAAAGAAACCTGATATCAATGAATTTCTGGAAGAATTAGTTAAAGATTTAAAAATTGTTATGCTAGTCGTGCAATATTGGGTAAAAACTTTTCAATTTTTGTTAATGCAGTAATTTGTGATATCCATCAAGGGCTTTTGTTACTTGTACTAAATTGTTTACTGGTTACTATGGTTATGATAAATGGTAGGTAACAAAAAGGTAAATGATATCGAAAGATGACTTATCCAGAAATTAATGCTTCTTTGAGAAATGAGGTGACATAAATAATGATTTTCATTTTACTGGAGAATCCCCTTTTAAAGAGTTAAATATTGGAGTGATAAGCAAATTTCCTTTGGATTATATGCATTTTGTCTTTTTAGGCATTATGGGAATAATATGTTATCTGAGAAATATTACAACTGCAGGGCTCGGAGTTGTCCTGAAATTCCTGATTTTTTAAAAAACGTCCTGAAATGTCCTTATTTTTCAAAATAAATCCTGGAATTCCTTAATTTTTTATTACATTCCTTTGAAAGTTTAATTTCAATTAATAATTTTATATTTTTCAGTTGTAAATTTTTCTTTCAGTGGAATATATTTTTTCTTTCAACTGCTTTCTATGCAAAAAGAAAGAGAAAAATTTCCCCCTTTTTTGTTCTCTTTCAAACCGGAAATAGGGTTGCCATACATTCGTCTGCGCCTCGTTTTCAGCCATTGCTCACGCATGTCTGAAGTCAAAAAAATTTAGGTTTGGGTTTACCATTAAATTCTATTTGGTGCCTTTACAGACAAAGATTCTGATTTTAGTAGTGCACAACTATTTACAATGATATCGAAATTGTGAGAATTATTGGCCTACGTTTATGCGCATGCTTGAAATGCTTATCGCGCTGTTTTGGAAGATTTTGATGAGTGTTTTGAAAAATTTTTATTAGCAAGCTCAGAATTTTCTTTTTGGAAAACATTTTTTTTTTTAAAAATGCCAAGGATAACGAAATTTTCCGACAAATGGTTGGAACTGGAAGATGGGAATAAATGCCTAATCAAGACATGGTGCCGAAGTGTTGACGATGTTCATTCTGTGGAGGGCTTCGTATGCAAAAGCAGATTCAGTGTTTCAAATATGGGTTTTAGACAAGTGCTTGCGCATGCAGATGGATTAAAACACAAAAAAGCTGTGAACTGTTACAAGAATCAAACACTATTTACTATCAAGTCATCAACTTCATCTGAATCCTCGACATCGACTGTAGTAGTGAATAACAAATCATGGCTCCCCAAAACGACATCAGAGAAAACCATTAAAGCTGAAACCATTTTAGTTTTAGTGGCAATAAAAAATAATTATTCTTTTTCATCTATGAATGATTTAGCTAACATTTACGGAGAAATTTTTGATTCCTCCATAGCAAAAAATCTCAAATTATCTGACAAAAAAGTAAGGTATATGATTAATTTTGAATTAGGTCCGTATTTCAAAACTCTTTTGTTTCGGGATATCGGCACTTCATATTTTGTTTTACTTTTCGATGAAACTACTACAAAACAAATAAAGAAACAGTTGGATATTTACATCTCATATTGGTCTGATAAACAAGGTAAAAATGTCATTTGTTACCTCGAATCACATTTTTAGGGCATGCTGAAGCCAATAAAATTGTAAAAATTTTATTAAGTTTTATTCAAAATAATGGTTTGAATTTAGAAAAATTAATGCAGTTGTCAATGGATGGACCAAGAGTTAATTTAGCTGTTTTAAAGCAAATAAATAGTGAACTGAGTAAGCAAAGTTTACCAGTACTAATTGATTTGGGTACATGTTGCTTACACATAATCCATGGAGCACTGCGTAAGGGTATTGATAAAATTGATTGTAATATTGATGGATTTGCTATAGATATTCATCAATTTTTCAAGCTATCTCCCGAAAGAAGGGAAGATTATCATTCCTTACAGTTAGAAATACTGGAAGAAACTTTAGCTAGACATAGTTTCCTTCGTCATGTTGAGAGCCGTTGGTTAACTTTGGGCTCAGTTTGTGAGAGAATTGTTGAGCAATATGATGTGCTAAAGGAATATTTCATTGTTAAAATACCTAAAGAGTCGAAATCTCCTCTTTCTGATAGATATCTTCGGATTATAAAACATTTGAAAGACCCTAAGACTCTGGCATATCTGAATTTTGTTTCATTTTTTTGTAAAACTTTTGAACCTTATTTACTTCTAATGCAAAAAGTCGAACCTTTAGTACATGTGATGTACAGTAAGTTAAATGAACTTGTTCGCAGTATTATGTTTAAATTTTTAAACCCAGAAGAAATCAGTGAAAAAAATGGAGTAAAGTTGCTACAAATTAATGTTGATTCAGGAAAAAATTGGTTAAATTTAAACAATATTGAAGTAGGTCATGGTGCAAAAGCAATGCTGGAAGAACTTACTGATAAAACAACATTTCTACAAAGTATTAGAAGCTGCTACATAGCAACTTCAAAGCATTTGCTTCAAAAACTTCCTATAACAAATCCTTTACTCAAAGATCTCCAGTGTTTGTCTCCTTATAATAGAAAAAAAGGAAGAGTCTAGGAGTTCATGTAGCAGATTAATTCAACATATTCCTCATGTGAATAAAACTTCTTCAGATTTTGATAAGATGAATGAAGAGTGGATTCTTTACATGTGTGAAGATGTGACTTTGATTAAGAATGATTATGATAACATCAAAATATCTGTAAATATTGGAATGCAGTTTTCAAAATATCTGTAAATATTGGAATGCGGTTTTCAATATAAAAGATGCTGGTGGTTATATAAAATATCCTACTCTTTCTAGAGTGGTTAAAGCATGTTTGTCGTTATTACTGTTTAATGTTATTACTTATATCTCTCTAGCACTTTATGTATATTTACTAAGAGGAATTTATTAGAATCTTACAAGTTCTAAATATGTATTAAAATTTATTTTGTGTATTTCAAATCACTATGAAAAATATATTTCACAGTCTTTATAGATCGAGTGTGAACAGTGCTTTGTTATTTTTCGCGAGTATCGTTTGATCGCGTGTGCTGATGGACTTTGTCACTTTTCGCGAGAAAAGTGTTTGGAAAAATGATGGAAATACATTTATCTTAGTTCAATAATTAAAAGTAATAAATGTAGTTTAAAATGTTGTATTTATATTGTTCGATGTTTGTGAAGCTAATATGTAATAAAAATTTTGATGCATTATAATATTTTTACCATTTAATCTTGTAAAATTTTATAATGTAAGAAATCTTATTTATTTAAGGTACCTTATTTCATTTATTTCTAAAATTATTGATTATACTTTTGAAGATGCTTTTTTGAGAAATAAATTTTTTTGGCAAAAAATTTAAGTTTATAAAAATAATATGATTTAAGTGTTGCATAAAATTTTATCAATGTTTACAAAAACTTATTATAAATTTAAAATGCATTTAATTTTCTTCAAGTATCAGTCTTTATTTATTTTGCATAAGAAAACCACTTACAACAGTTTTGAACTTTTCAATGCATGATATGAAGTATTTTATTAACGTTTCAATAATATTTTAATCTAAAATACAGAAAGGGTTTAAGGGTTAGGTTTTGAATGATTTATCACACATTAGGTATTGTTCATGCAAACTAATTATTGTTGTATTAAGAAAGAGAGAGAAAGGCTTGTTATATAAAATATTTGACAGAAAGAAACAGTGAAGTGTATATGAAAAATTAATAAATAATTTATATGATATAAATCATTAAGTAACAAATAAGTAGGATTAGTTTAATGATTATAATAATTCTTCATTGTAAAATTTTAATATAATTAATTGTAATTCAATACAATATTGAGTTACAATTAATAACAATTACATTTGAAAAAATCAGTCTTTCTCTCTAACTTACATAGGGTGTGTAGGACTGATTCTTATTTCAATTCTAGAAATATCTTTTATCGTATATTAGTTTTTATAATGCTTAGTGTGTGAATAAATGAAAGACATTCGATAGTAATATTGAGTATTAAAAACCATTGTGATGACTGAAAATTTTTTCAATTGTTAAATAATTCAGTATTTTTAATTTCTGAAATATTTATAACATATTTGAGTTTTAACTATAAATTACCTTACTTAGTTTTATGATTTTCAAGTGTATGCTTTTTCTAGCAGTAGAACGTAAGCTATAACTTGTAACAATATAACTATAACATATATTTAAGTATAATATTTACTTCGATAGAATTGCAAAAACTCTTTACTTAAATTTTCTAAGCATGTTTAAATTCAATATACTAGAGCTACACACGAAAATTAAATTTTCATGCATTCAATTAACTACATTCAATAACATAATTACCCTCCTTTATTTCTTGATGTCAATTTGTATGTCCCATTTTTTAAGATATATTATTTTTATTTGTATGTTATATATATGTTGTACTTGTAATTAATTTTTTTAAATATTAATGAAGCCACCTTTTGAGTTAAATAATTAAATTAAATTAGCTAAGAAAATAATCAAAATTAATAAATAGGTTAATTAAATTTAGACTGATTTCGAAATTAAAATAAATTTATGTAAGAAAAGTACCAAAATTAACCTATATTAGTTTTGTTTAACGCAAATAATTACTGTAAATTAACGTAAAATAATGGAATATGTAGTATGTTTAGGATAAATAAATAAATTTAATTTTGAGGTTAATAAACTGATTTTTTGAAATGGTAATCGACAATTGTTCGGATAATTGCCTTCAATACTAGTTCTTTTATTAAATACGTGAGTAAACACATTGTAAAGTAATTATTGTAATTGGCAAATAGGTATAATAAGTAATTGAATTATCCTGAAAAGGTTCTTTCTGCACAGCAGTATTTCGACATACATTTCATAGTTTATTCAAGTTTTTATGCAAATCCCCTACTTTTTTACACAATATTTTATTGTAAAAGTTGAGGGTGCTCAAGTTGAACATGTTTCTAATTTGATTGCCTTCAATACTTCTTTTTTTCAGTAAATAGGGGAGTGAACAGTGCTAATTCAAA
>JAPDSC010001499.1:0-18961 GCA_026290005.1 Latrodectus geometricus
TATCTATGACGTAAAATAGAAATGATGATCCACAATGATACTTAATTATGTAATAAATGTATTTGAAAAAACATTTTTTTTAAAAAATAACGACAATTTCATTTCTTAAGTCAAATATATAAAACATTCATAACCATTCTCAATGAAGAAATGAACACTTTGAATCCAGTGTTTGACACAATTCCCAACAAATTGTTGTTATTGACGGTTTTGTTTCAGTTATAATTTGTTTTAATTCATTGAAATTTTCAGGACTTGTCTTAAGAAATTCCACTTTTGATATAATCCTACTAAAAGTATATAATGGATTTCTTATTGTTCAGAGCCCTTCTGAAAATAAATTACCATAAAGAACTCCTAAAATATACATCAACTGTTGAGTTTAACCAATGAGATGTGACTATGTCTCACTGAAACCAGCAGCAATAGTTCTCTACCTCCAGCAAAACAATAAAATATTGAAGTGTATTAAAGTTCACTTCGGAAATGATGGTTAAAGTTGAATACACAACAGAATCATTTTCATTATAGTTAAAGAATTTGTTAATGCAGACGTATTTTACTTTTAACCTTCAAAAGCTTATCTAAACAGTTTAAAAATATAATTAAAAAACGTTGAAAGGAATACATCATCTAATAAAATCAATATTCGATAGTTAAAGATTACTAATGATATAAATTAAAAATATTAATGACGTACATTTGAATTTGTGTTTTAAAAAACGAGTTTTTGCATTTATAATGAGTATAGAAAACAATACTTGAGCATTAAGAACAAATATTAAATAAATATTGATTTTTAAAATAGTCCTTTAAAAATGATCAATCTATGTGTGTATTTATAAACTAGTGAATTTATATATATATTCAATGGAGAATATTATTTAATTAATATAATTTATTAATAGTTTTAACAATTAAAAATACATTACTTTGAAAATATAATGAACTGAAATGATTAATTAATGAACAGCATTAATATTGTTAAATTAAATTAAAATCTTCAAAAGTTAAGAAAATAAATTTAATAGTATAGTAACCACATTTGAATAAAATGGTCTTCACATATTCTAGCCATTGAAATTGGAAATTTTCAATTCAACTTCACATAAAATTCTGACTAAAATTGGGTTTTTTTCACTTCGTTATTATCTCAAGAAAAGTGTCAAACTGCCAAAGCCATTCCGCTAATGCTTGTAAAGCACCAACACGTCAATGTTCTAAATAGATTAGTGCCACGATCATTGGTAAAGAGATAAAATCTAACGACAGTTTTCTTGTCAACGAATAGAAGATACGTCAGAAAATTTGTTTAGTCTCAAATATCAGACATGTATTGTTAGTCTCTTCAATTTTTCTTACTAACACAAAAGAAAATAAGAATCCTACTGTAAATGAAATAAAAAAGAAAAATTGCTGGTTAAAGATTACTATCCAAAAATATCTTCTTTTTATATGGTTAATTAATTTGAAAAAAGAAATACGAGTCGATGAACTAACATGATAAAATTCACTCCAAATATATTTAAGAAATTAAGTGAATCTTACAAGATTCCACTTATTTATTTACTAAAAAAATGTTTCGTTCTTTCTTAACAATTCATTTTTACCAACGTCATACTAAGATATTATTTATCATTTACTAAACAATATATTCGCATTCCTAATTCTAATATACTTTGGATTCCTTTTCCAATGATATTTAATTAATCTTTCTTCGTCATTTGTTATCATTAGGAGTTATTATTTGACTGATTTAGAAATTATTGCATGATCACAAAGATTTATTGAGGGTTCCAAAATAAATGAATTGCACAGACTTTTATAAATTAAATATTCTTTGGTTACTTTTGTAATATGAGTTAAGGATGATTATGAACTCTATATACATACATAAGTGTGTGCATATATATATATATATATATATATATATATATATATGTGTGTGTGTGTGTGTGTGTGTGTGTGTGTGTGTGTGTGTGTGTGTAAATATATAAATATATATATTGACAGATAGATAATGAAAGTGAATACATTACAAAGTATACATAAACATGGTCGGAAAGGAAGTAATCATTGATAAAAAATGATACTAAATTCTTCATTAAATATACTCTTTTGATCAAAACGTAATAAATTTCAAAATAAAAGTTTACGTAATGGAATCTTTTAATTAAAAATGTGCTAAATCAATTTATTTCAGATCCAAAATCTATTCCCGTGATGTGCTTATAGAAACAGACGGAGTAGTACATATGATTTTAAATAGTTGCAAGAACTGCTACCAATCAGAATAGTGACACTTCTAAAAATACAATCTGCCCTTACGCTTGTTACAAATACCTTTTCGACATATACTCGTTCCTGCACCTTCTCGACAAATACTCGTTCCTGAAGAGTCATACATTAACTTCAGAGAATACCTAATGGAATATTTCAGCCACTTCGCTGTGAACTTTAAAACTCTGACACTGATAAATGATGCAATAATTTAAATTGATTAAAGCAAATTTTAAGTTTATTTGTCTCTTATTCACTCATAATGTCAGGGGAGATCTATAGTTTGTGAATACTTTTAGGAACGTAACCATACAGATTATTCCATATATATTATTCTTATTGACACACATGTGAATAGAATATATAATTGAAACTTAATTTTATCATTATTATATAATTTGTTCTTATTTACTTGACATAATTTTATGAATACCTCTCGAAATACATAAACGGTAACACATTCCAAATAAAATGAAGAAGAAATAAATATGCGTATTAAAAAATATTTAATAATTTTATGTACTTAAATCAAAATACTAGAGTGAATGAAATACTTGAGTAAATAGAAATAATGAAATACCTTTTAAAAATAATATAGTCACTTTATTTATCACATCAATTGTTAACGCTATACATCTCATTTAATAAAGATGCACTTCAACATGATAAGTACAAACATTGACAATTTGCATCTTGTTATTGCTACTTAAAATAATTTAACAAGGCAATATTACAAGCAATCTTATGTAAAATTTTGGGATAAATATTCTGAGAATTAATTTTTCCTATATTGTTGAATATGGCATGAATTTGTCAGCATTATTTGAAATCAGAGGAATTTAAAAAATTGTTTAATGAGCCCAAAAACATTGAAAATTAACTAAATTTAATGTTTGAGCATCATCAAAAGTATAAAAAGTTGATTTGAAGATATTATAGAGAAAGTATTCATTTTTTATACTTCCCCTATTTTAAATTTGTGTTGTTGTCAATTAGAGTATAATTTTAATTTAATAATGCAGCCATAGATTCGTTTTATGATTGAGACTTTAATTAGTTTTCAATTTTCCTAAACAAACTTAATTAGTTTAAAATCACATAAATTGTTTAAGAACTAAGATATGTATTGTTTTCTTCTTAAAATGCAAACTTTGAAGTAAAATAAGCAGGTTAGACAAATTTATAATCTAATAAAAATGTACCTTTTATTCGAAATCCTATTCTTGGAATTATAGATACTATATTAAATTTTCTGTATTTTCATTATTCCAAAAGAACAATATTTTACTCAATAACAAGATTTAGTTTCAGCAGGGAAGTTCTATAGAACAATTTATATTCCATGTAATTGAATGTGTAAAATCATATTTTAAACTAAATATTAAATTCAATTACTAAAGCATGCGCCATTACTGTTGTAGCTCTAAACAGTTGCTTAGAAAAACCTAAGAGTATTTTATTCTTTTCAATTAACGCTTTCCTAACTGTTTGTGTCCAATTTTGGCTGCAAAGTATTAATAAAAATAAACACTGAGATTGTAGTGAATTTAAATCTATAATTTATTTGAGCTTCAGAAGCTATATTTCATATAAGATTATAAGTATAAGGTTAACTTTGAATAAGAAGTGATATTTCTGAAGAAGAACTTCAGATTTTGAATACAAGCATCAAATATCAAAAATATTGAACAATGTAGGTTGAATGTATATTTTTAAATGAATAATTTGAATCTACATTAAATATATAAGCAATTACACTTGCTCATAAAGGAAACATGTGGTTTAAATGTTATAATTTGTAGTATAATTATGTAGAATAACAAATATATGATTGGAGTCTACAGTATTGTATAATCATTTACATTTGCTCACAGAGGAAATATACCATTCAAATTTTATAATTTGTAGTATATGACCTAGCTTCCACTTCTTTCAGTAAATACATTAGTGATTTGTAGAAGCTTAAGGTCCATGTGCTTGTTTTCCAGAATTGTCATTTAATGAATATTTGTCCTCCGAGCAATAACAGCAAACCCAATAACCTTAATCATGAGTATTTTTTTCATAGCAGAAGACTTCCAATTTGGAAATTTAATGCTCTAATGTCCTTATCATTAGTGAGTATTATAAACATTCAAGAAATTATTCTTGATGAGATATAATGGTCCAAAATTTTCAATTTATATTATTTATCTAGAAGTTTTAAAACATTATAGCTTGAAAAGTTAAACATATAATCTTCTTTTTTGGCATTTCTAATCAATCAATAAATGAAGATTTCCAGCACTTTCCTAAATAATGTAGGAACAATAATATGAATTAAAAAAATATAGGGATGAAATTATTCACTTTCAAATAGAATTTTGTTTGAAATATGTATATAAATAACTCTCAATAAAGGAATAATGACGTTAAATGGATAATTTTCGAAATAACTTAAAATTATTTCTAAAGTTTTTAAAATAATTTTGATTGTATTGTAAATTTAAAAATATGGTCAATGGGTTTTTTTAAGTTATGAATTTTGTTGAATTTATTTAGTTTAAATTTTAAGAACTCCATGCAGTTGTTTTGGAAACTAACATTTTGGAAAGTAATTTATTTTTGAAATTTTTCTTTACACTCAGTTTTCAAGACAAGAATAAATGTAATAATTACATTAAAAATATTTACAAAATTTGAGTTTATGATCATTTATCATTAGTTCAGGAACATTTTTATTTATAATTCACTTGGAAATATAATTCTCCCCATTAATTTCATTTAACATAAAAATATTAGGTATATGACAACATTGTATTATTAATCAAAACATTTGGAAAATTTTAATAAACTATAATGTGACACTGCAAGGTATACATTTTATGGTAAAATAGAGAATTATTAATGACATTTATGTTTATGTTAATTAGTTCATACAGAAAAATCCATTTATTTTCTTCACTCATTAAGGGCACGTGGTAATAAACAAAAATAAAAAGTGTAAAAAGTTTTGTCAAGTTAATATTTTAATACGAAATTTTTATGTCATGGAATAATTTATGTTCATTAAATAATAGCTTCCAGCATTTTATTTCACTGGGATTGTTATTTTTAACTTATTGCAAGACACAACTTTTTTTTTTTTTTATTTTAAGAAATAATGTTAATATAACAATTAAATGGGTTTTTCTTATTATTTTCCCTTTTCATAGTTCCACTCAAACCCTTATCAATAATCAAAACACTATAATGCTGAATATGTGTTAAGTAGAGGGATTTTTTTTTTTTTAAATATAATAGTTGATCCCAAACTGTATGATAGAAATCTTCATTATCTTGTTGCTAAATACTTTTTGACGACCTATCTGAAATACTTGTTTTTCAAATAAACTTACACTTAAGAACAATGTTTAAACTTTTCTTTTTTTCGAAACGCCTGTATTGCAATGGCCAAGTTTGTGATTGATAATCGCCAACGTATGATACAGCAACACATTATTTTAACCCTACGCGGATTTTATTTATTTATTTATTTTTTATTTTGTAACAGAGCGCGAGTGTTTTAGTTTCGTGGCTTTTTGATTGTTGGAGCTGATTTTAGCTGATTGTAATTTTTCCATTAATTTTGTGATTTATTTATTTTTCCTTCTTTTTTATTTCTCCGTAGCAATACGATTACCATTTTAAACGCTAAAGAATAAGTCTTTTTCCATTTAATTTGTAATTATCCAACAACCTTCTAAATATATTTTAAAAAATGAAATTTCCATTGTTTTAATTTCATTTAACAATGAAATTTTCATTTTAAACAATGAAATTTTCAATTAGGCATTATGATTCAATATTATTTTTCTAACTTTAGCAGTAATATTACACGCTTTACTTTGCACATTAATTATTATTTTTAAAGTTTCCTCTGGCTCATTCACTCTTGCAGTGTTAGACTTCAGTTTGTTTCATTATTATTTTGTATAACCAAGTACTTATGCTTAGTATACATAACTATAAACTCAACACCTTCGCAACATAGTAAGGAAATTACGAAATTTATTAAAATACTTTTTTAATTTTCTTCTCTTTTGTTTTCTTTTTTATACATATTTGTTCATATAATGTGAATTATTTAATTAAATTTCACGTTTACATGTTAGAAATAAATAAATGATTATTACCTTAATCAATTTATGATGCCTTATTCAAGTGTTCATTAAGGCATCATAAGTTGATTAAGGCAACTTATGATGTCTTAATCAAGCGTTCGAATGAAACATCAAACGCTTTGTAGTAAGTAATCTTGACTGTTAAAACAATGAGTAAAACTCCTCTCAATAACAACATTTAGCGTAATTTCAAGAAGAAGATCCTCGTTTCAATAAACGACTGTATTTTAGAAGATTTTTTAACAACTTAAATTTATTTAAATTTCAGCGTTTGTAAAGGCTGAACAAAAGGAACAACTTTGATATACCCCCCAAAAATCAATCGCCAAATCTGGCACTCCCTACGGACTTTTTAGGGTTGCTGTTTCTTATTTTTTTGTTAAAAATTTAGATTTTTTCAGCTTTTAGGTTTTTGCTGTTGCCAAATTTGGTATTTTCTTGTATTTTGTATCATTTTCTGAGTTTTTTTAAAAGATTTTTAAGTATTAATTATTTGTATTTAGCGAGAATCCATCTTGGCGAGTAAAAAAGGCGCCAAAACAGGTATTATGGTTGGTGAGGGAAGAAAAAGTCGCCAAATTTCCGATTTGGGGGGTATATCAAAGTAGTTCCGAACAAAATTTATTTGCTTGTGGAATCGCCGAGAGTTATACAGTCACATAATCCTAACGAATATTTTATGGTATGTGTCGTATAAGTTAAAAAATAGTAAAATGAAAAAATTACTCACTAATGTGGATTATAAATTCACAATTAAATTATTATATTATGATTGAAAATATTATCATGTTTATAAATGCACTTACATTTATTTGCTGAAAGAATCACAGGTGCTTAATTCTTACACTGTGCTAAAAAAGCGGATTAATCAATGAAAGTTATCAATGTGCATTTTTTATTTAAATTAATTAAAAATACAGTAGATTTTATTTTACATGATACAGTCTAAACTGGATTCATCATTTTTAAATATAAATAAGAAATTAAATATGTGAAGAATTATCATTTTATTGCATGTAAATCAGAAATTAAATAAAAGAAGGTTCATCACATGAACATACTATTAAGCCTTAACGTTTCAGGGGATTAAATTCAGCATCTTTGATAATATTATAAAAAATTCAAATTTGTAAAATATTTCATCTTTATGACAGAGTAAAATTTACTGATAAAAGATACACATTTGAAACAATTAAATTTATTTGATTCTATGTCATATTATAAAATTTATTATTCAAAAATATTTATTTTCATTATAATACCAATTTCGCTTCAAGCAAATATAATATTTAAGTAAATAAAATGACCAACCAAACATATGAGTGCATTATTAGACCATTTTTAAAGACAGTATATTTTTTGTTTCTCAATTAATAAAGTAGTATTTTAATTAAATAACATATTAATTTATTAATAAATTAAAATGTATTTTAGAATCTTATATGTTTGTGTGTGTATGTGTCTGCTAGTTATAGTAGCAATGTTTGACCAACTATTCGGGACATATACCTCACACCCCAGAGCCCTCAGTCAGAAAAGCAGAGACTCAGCATCTTATCATTTTGAAGTACCAGCATCTTATCAAATTGAAATCAATAATAATTTAAAATTTCATAAATGTACATTTGTGATCTGATGATATATTTTGAACTAATATTCTAAATCACAAAACCTAATTAACACATAAAATTCAAGAAAGAAATCAAATTTTCATTCTTTTTTTTTGAAGTATTTTGAAACTATTATTTTCTTCTGCTTATATACAAGAATTCTAACAAATGCATGTAAAAATTTAATTTTAAATTTCAAAGAATCACAAAGCTTGTTTCAAACATTAGCAAGAACATATTGGATTTCATTAAATAACTTGGGTGTTGTGTACGACACTTTCTAATTTGCGACGCAGTCTATAAACATAGATCCATTTTCTTTAAATATAAGCTGATTAAACGTCCTTTTAAAACATAATTTCCAAGAAATCTTCTTTCCTCATCTTAATATCAAAGTAAAACTAAATATTTTAATCAAATGGAGAATTTAAGCTATGGGACATTTTTCTACAGAAAATGAGAATAACGTATTTCTTTATTTAGTTTGGTTTTTTTTAACATGGAAATCTTCTTACAGCGGAGGATATTTTTTATTTAATATGAAAATTTTATTCATGGTTAAGGAAAACTATTTTTCTGTTCAAATGGATTAAATTTAACTTTTAATGTTACACTCCGAACAGAAGACAATCTAGATTAAATTGAAGTAAGACGTTTGCGCTTCTGTTAAATTAAAAATATGAACTAATCTTAGGTCTCAAACACAGTTATAAGTGTTCGTTACAAGAAATATTTTATAATATCACGTTGCATCAAAGTTTCATGTTAACACAAAGAAATATTTGACGTATTTAAACTTCATATTTTGAATGATGTTAATACAAAAATATTTTTACAAAAAATACAATATCAAAAAATGCATACAACAAATATTTTAGCATCATGTTTTAAAGAGCCAAACAGTGTAATCATTAATAATTCCAAAATATAAAGTGATAAAATGTTTTTATTTATTTATTTATTTATTTTTATTTTTATTATTTTTTTTTGCTTATTTTCTATCATTGCCTTCCATCATTTTAAGCTTTTGAAAAAGCAAATAGAAATAAATAAGGAAATTATTTAAATATTAGTGTATGTTTTAATATTATTCTTTAATTATAAATGTTAAATAAAGAATCTATATATTTACTTATTTTGGACATTATGTAAATTTCAAAAATGAACATCTGGTTTGTTTGAAAACGAAGAAATTACATCAGAATAAATTTCAACATTTTCTAACATTATATTATACTTATTGATGCATTTCATAATATCTATTCAATTTTGATAGATGTCATGAATATAAAATTTGTTTCTAATTTTCATTCAAGAAAAATCATTTTACATATTTTTCTTCTTTCAAATTCTTAATTTTAATCACTAAGTAAAATTAGTTACATAGTTTATATAAGAGCAATGGTTATGTATTTTTAAAATGTAAATACGTATTTCACTTAATTAGCTGCCAATATATTGTGTAGTTAATGATTATTTTGAAAATGATATATAATACAATTATTAGATTATACATATATAACTGGCCATTAAAATTGCTACACCAGGAAGAAATGCAGATAAAAAAATGATATTTATTGGACAAATATATTATACTAGAAATTACAAGTGATTAAATTTTCAAAAAATTCTGCTGGATAGATCCTGAGAAATCAGTACCCAGAACAACCACCTCTGGCAGTAAAAACAGCAGTTATACGCCTGGGCATTGAGTCAAACAGAGATTGGATTGCATGTACAGGTACAGATACCCTTACAGTTTCAACACGATGCCACAGTTCATCAACCGTAGTGACTAGCGTTTCGTGACGAGCCAGTCGCTCGCAACCATTGACCAGACGTTTTCTATCGGTGAAAGATAACGTGCTGGCTAGGGCAACAGCCGAACATATTCCGTATCAAGGAAGGTCCGTACGATACCGGCAACATGCGGTCGGGCATTATCCTGCTGAAACGTAGGGTTTCACAGGACTCGAATAAAGGGTAGAGCGACGGGTCGTAACACACCAGAAATGTAACGTGCACTGTTCAAAGCACCGTCAATGCGAACAAGAGATGACCGAGACGTGTATCCAATGGCACCCCATACCATCACGCCAGGTGATGGGCCAGTATGACGATGACGAATGCACGCTGCTCCAAACACGGATGCGACCATCATGATGCTGTACACAGAACCTGGATTCATCTGAAAAGATGACGTGAGCCCAGGTTCGTCGTTGATCACACCATTGAAGACGCCCTTGTCTATGACGCAGCGTCAAGGGAAGCCGCAGCCATGATCTCCAAGCTAAGAGTCCGTGCTGCTGTAAACGTCGTCCAACTGTTGTCTTCCAAACGACCCCGTTTCTTGACTCACGGCTAGTGACGTGGTTGCAAGATTCCATTACGGCCATGCGGATAATATGCCTGTTTTCTCGGCTGCTAGTGATAGGTGGCCGTTGAGATCCCGCATGGCGTTCCGTATTACCGTCCTGAACCCATCGATTCCATATTCTGCTAACAATCATTGGATCTCGACCGACGCGAGCAGCAATACTGCGATAAGATAAACCGCAATCCCGGTTGGCTACAATTCGACCTTTATAAAAGTCAGAAACGTGCTGGTACGCATTTCTCCTTCTTACATAAGTCATCACAAGAACTTTTCACCAGGCAACAACGTTCAAATGCAATTTGTGTATGTGGAACCGGCTGAACAATTTCCTCAATTAAACACAATGTAGGTGTCGCTTCTGTGTTTTGTTGTCTGGATCCAAGTCAACTTTATGCTTAAGTAATGTAATATTGTATACAAAAGCAGATTGTTACAGGACAAATAAACAAAACGCTTGTTTCCAATGTATTCAGCAACACATTATATTTGGGAAATTAGTGGCTGCAAATCACTTGTCCTATGAAACTCAATATAGCATAAAATATTAGAAATCCCTCTTGCATCCTTCTAGTATGCATTGTTTCTACACTAAACAACCTGTGTTACTGTATCAGGTGATGGAGACAGTGAAAATCTCTACTTGTTCATCACCCATGAGATTAATAAAGCCTAGTATGCAAATCCTAGGCTTCCTTAATCTCTTGCTCTATTTACAATTGAAAATATGTGATTTCTTCTTGCAAAACAACTTGCCCGAGATTAGCTACGCACTTCTGCCCCAGATCAGCAATGGAAAAAAGTGGAAACCACATAGACTGAAGTACTCCGAAAATACTTCCAAAGATTATTTAGTTCTATGCCAAGGTGTCTGACTGCAGTACCAGGCAGCAATGATGAACACACTAACTATTGGTTTTATTCATACTCATACTTCAAAAGAGGCTGTAAATTGCTTAATCATTGTATGACGTGTTATAGAAATAAATTTAATTATGATATCTCTCATCATACTTGTTGTACATTTTGAGTCAACAGCATTGTAAGTTAGTTTCATTTTCAAAAAGCAAAATAAAATTTATTTACTCATATGTTTTAAATCATTTACCCAAAACTATCAGACACCATTTTCATATATTTTTAGAATATGTTTCAGCATTTGTACTGAATTTCAGTGAAATATGTGTTTTAGTTTCAGGGCTTCCTTTATATATATATATATATACATGTAATTTGTACTAATATATAAAACAAATGCTTAAAATAAAATTAAAAACACATTAAATTTTATTTTAGTTTTAATCATAATAAGAAATGCCTTGTCTCTCATTATCATTAAAAATTTCAGTTAAACTTGCAATGCATCATTATCACATTAAATCATTCAGAAAATGTTCTGACATATAAAAATTTTTATGTTTTTCGTCAAAAAAATATTTGAAATGAGCTTCACTGTTGACAAAGTCATTATCTGCTTTCGTTTATTTGTTTTGGTTGGTGTTTTTAACAGCTTCAGAGATTTTACGATTTCAGATAGAAGGAAAAGTGTTATTTAGTACCATGACCCGTCAATAAATGCTTCTAAGATGTTACGGGTTTATAAAAAGTCGATATGAAAAATCGATTAACAAAATAATAATTGTTATTAAGAAAAAAACAACTTGATGAACTATGATGTTTAAGATTGGAAATTACATAGAGTGGGTAGCAACTGTTGAGACTACGATGTATAAATTATTCATTTAAACTATTTTTACATTTGAGAAACTATATTTTTTTTATTCATACATTTATATTTACTAAGGAATCCATAAACTAAAATGAAAATAATTTTTTTCTCTTAATCTTTGTATTATAAATAGAATAAAAAAGATAACTAAATTTCACAATAAAAATAAGATAATATTTGTTTTGGGTATTTGTGTCACAAAAATGTAAACAATAAATAAGGCTTCAGTTTAAAGTAAATAACAATGCTTATTTATCTTTCAATTTTTGTTAACTAATTATATTATTTTGGCGTGAATAAATATTTTCCTAAAAGATAAAGTAATGTAAATTGTTTGATTAATATACATATACATATTTACCCATTTTAAGAACTTAAATTTAGTTTTATGCATAGGTTTAAATAATAATGAGATAAGGACAGCATTTTATCTACTATAAATATTATAAATATATTATTTAAATTATAATAATAAAAATTATAAGTTAATATGTGTATATAAACTTATAAAAAAGTATTTAAGTTTATATTCGCAAAGAAGTCTGAAGAAACATGATTAAAAAAGTTATCTAATAAATATATTTTATTTTTATTTTCAAAAGCCATTATTTGACAAATGTACTTACCACTTTGGAACAAAATGTTATTACCTTTTAGAAGATTTGCAGAGTAATTCCATTAATTATAAGCTTATACTTTGTTTAATAATGAGCTTATTTATGAAACAATACAAAAGCCTATTGAATTTCCTGTTTATTAGTTATTTAGTTTGAGGAATATATATGTTTGAAAACGTTCCATCGTTACAAATAATAAAATACAAAATGAAATACAGCTGTGTAAGCAAAAATAAATGAACATATCAAATCATGCCTGCTTGTTTTGATTATGTGTATTTTTGTTTTTGTCTCACAACAGAAAGACAAAACAATAAAGCAGTTGAAAATAATAATGAGACAAAAGCTTGTGTTGTTTAATATTTATACATAATAATATACCGATGTCATTAATATTTTATCAAGGAGAAATCTGTTAATTTTATTTCTTTTTTACTTGCTTATTCAATTTTTAATGTCTACAAATGAGAAGCTAACAATAAATTTCGCTAAGCTATTTTTCAAGTTATAGTTTATAATATTCCTGGGAATGAAACAACGACATTAAAATGAATGATAACAACGTACCATTCCCACTGCTAAAAATACTATCAATTGTGTTTCGTTTTTTCTGTTTACTAGAATTGTCGACATAGTATTTAAAAATAATATCATAATTTAATCACCATAGAATATTAGTTTAGTGACATTTTATTTTTGTAAATCATAAATATTTGTCAAATCTACAAATTATATTTAGGCATTTTCTCGTTTATGCAGACCAAACACTTATTTTAATTTTATATCTCTTTCACTTTTTGTCATAAATAGACAAAGATAACTAGATACTACACCTCAAACATGCAATTCGATTTCACGTTAGGGATGAAATACTTACAACATTAAAATGGGAAATGATTTTTGCTGGTGTTCCATAATAAAAGATGTTTGCAATAGAGGAATTGAAAGCAATTAAAATTTAAACTTAAGTTTAACATTGAAATTATGTGAAACATATGTATTCAATGATCAGTGTTTTATGCTGATGTTAAATAATAAAATATGTTTGGCAAATTATTAAAAATTGACATAATGTTGGTAATATTCATTCAATGAGCAGTTTTTCTGCTGCCGTTCCATAATAAAAAATATTTAGCAAAATCTTAAAAAATAACATGTGGAGGTTATTTTTTAATGGGCAGTACTTTTTGCTTTATGGTAAAAAATATTTGACAAATTCTTAAAAAATTGACATTATCCGAGAAATATTCATTCATGGCCTGTGTTACATATTAAAATAAATTTGCCTTTACGGAATATAATTTGCTTTTTTTTATTTTAAAATGCATATATCTGCAACAATTTTTTTTTTTGAAATTCTGAAAACAATATTTTATCAGAATATCGTGAATTTAAATGTATTCAATAAATACTCAAGCAATTGAAATTTAACATATGCATGTTTCCAACTTATCACATATATACCAACATATTCGATTATATCGTAGCGATAATATAAAAAAATCGAAAAAATTGAAATTACACACGAGTAATTTAAGAGTATAATTGAAGTATGCCTTTTCAAATGTAATGTAATAGAAGAACTAATTAAAAATCTCATTAGTCTTATAATGGTAAATATGAAATAAATTAAATGTAACTCTGCCCACAGGGAAAATATCAAAAAAATTCCAAAATTTACGATTTCTGTCATTGACAGTTTTCCACCATATTAAACTCTAAAGAAAACTTATAAAAAATACATATAGAAAAAACTTTGATTCCCCCAAGTACAAAATATTAATGCATTCCCTAGATTGCCTTGTTTGTGCAAAAAAGTAGAAATTATAATCTTTGATATTGAGCATTTTAGTCATCTTAATTTTAATATATTTTTATCTTTTCCTGCTAAATATTTTTTACAACCAACAAAGGAATTTTTAAAAGCTTTTGTTAATAAATTTATACTTCTAAGATAATTTTACGAATATTATATCAAAAGAATTGTAGAACTACTTACTGCTAGAAAAAAAATTAATTATAAAGGAATTACAAAGTACATTACCAACCTGTATCAAAGTTAATCTATAAAAAATAATTATACTTTGATTAATTATGTGATTTTTTTAATAAGTACTAAATATTAGGCTCAAAATAGTTAGCTACAATAATTTTTAGAACCACGTTTTACCTGTAAATTTCACAGGCAATTGAAGAAAGAAAAAAACTTCCCTATTGAAACAGCTAATAAAAATTAATTATATAGCAAATTCATAAAAGAAACAAGGAAATTTAAAGATAATTTTATTTAGTCAATTTAATGAGTATTTACTTGAATATGAACAAAGTAAACAGAAACTTATTTATTAGTTATTTATTTTAATATTTGCTACGTACTTATTACATACAGAATAGCAGATATTATTTACTTTAATTTTTGATATTAATAAATTTGTGCATTTTTCCTTTATTTCATGGGGAAGTTGCGTGAAGACTTCTATATATATGTCCTTTGTTCAATACATTATTTAATTTACATAGCAGACCATCTTCCTCCTGATGAAGAAGTAGTCCCTATATTCATTTCCCAATCTTTCTACGAAAAGTATAATTTTTATCTTATTCTTATGATTGATTATTTAAATTTTGTCTTACTTGTGTTATAGTTTTACAGATTTCTTATAAAAATTGGCACATTTATCTTCAGTTGCCATTGCGTTAGTTTGATAGTGAAAAATATATGTATTTTGTTATTGATTTAATAATTTTTTATGTGCTGTATTTTATCTTGTGTATTGTATTTACTGTTTTATAATGTCTGTATTATATGTATATATATGTATGTATATATGTATGTGTGTGTGTGTGTGCGTGTGTGTAAGTAACTAAGGTCGATGTATAAGTAACTAAGATCAATATTTTGAAGCTTCTTTTACACACACGACAGCTCTTAATTTAAAAAGTGTATGAAAGCGTGTGTAAAAAGTGCATGAACTGTACCTTGTATTATGTAATCAAAGGGCTTCAAAAATAGTACCTATCCACTTGATGTTTTGATTGTTGCCTCCCTTTCAAAGTTGACTATCTGTGCCTCCGTTTATCAAAGTCAAAGAGCAGAAAGTTTGAATATCTCCTCAATGGAGTCATGTCTTGCTTATGGATAAGAGTTGTTTCAGTGCCACCAGCAACTCTCTCCACAAATGGTTGTATTTTCATAATTAAGATTCAGAGAACTTTGATGAAACCCTCATGTATTACCTGCCATCCACAGAGATATCATTTCACATAGAGGATATTGCACCTATTTTTACTTTTATGTGACAAAATCACCATCTATTAATGTTGCATCATCTATTGGACTGGAAATAGAATTCACAATCTTTTGGTAATGAATACATTCTCTTCACTACAACGTCACCAAGGCATGTAAATACAGTATTCTAAAACACTGAGAAACACCTACATAGCAGATTTCAAATATTTTAACAGAAACCACCCTTTTACTATAATTGGGAATAAAACAAAAAATTCAAATTACAGAGATACAATATGTAAGTGATCCAAGTTTGGTGCTCAAATTGGATAACCACACATCCAGCAGTGGTGCTTTAATCAGGAAGTAGGACCTATATAAACCGATGTTGAGTAGAAGATTCAGAGTCGTGAAGGAAACATGAAGAAGCAAGGAGAGCTTTAGTATACCAAGAATGCCAGAGAGACATGTTAAAAGATAGTTCACAAAGTCCAGCCAGTTTAAGGAGAGCTTCACCATCGACATGAAAGACGCAGGTTTCTTGCAAATTTTATTTGCATTTATTTTTTTTTTCCTTTGGTAGTTATTTAATTTGTTTTTATTTTAAATTTCATAGTTGAGAAATATACATCAAAGTTTCTTAGGAGAATCTTAAGTCCTTCAAATTATGGATAAGTAACTCAAATTATGGATAAGTAAGTTTACGTTCATTAAAATTCCGAATATTTTTAAAGATTTCGAATTTAATTTCTGGTGCTTAAATTACAAGTAGATATTAAAATAATAAAAACACCAGGAAATAAAATGGATTTTATAAATAAAACTGCATATATTCTGGTAGTATGTATTAACTTTAGAGTACTTCTGTGAAACTATAATTTAATTTACAAATTTCTTGCTCTATAATTGCATTAAATTTAAATGCTAATATATAAGTTATAGCTAACATAAGTTGTTTAAATTTTAGGCTTTGGCTTCTTTCTGATCTCAATTTACTTATTTTACAATGGATTTACGTGAGAAATAAACGTGAGGGATATTCACGTGAGGAATAGCTAAGATTTAATATATCAGTCAGTAAATTTTGTTTTTTTTAGAATAACTCTTTCACCTGCACTTCGTAAAAATGTCTTAACGTAGCGCCATCTATGAGAAAAAATAAAACATATTTCAAATAAAAATGATATTAATATTGCAATAAAAAAAGACTCCTAGAATTAAAGCTATGAATATTTTTCTTTATTTATATATGCTATACATAAGATATATATTTTAATGATTTTATCTTTTATGATAAAATATTTTTATGTATTTATAAAAATTAAAGAAAAAGTATTTGCGAAATAAGCATCACACACACATGGTATCCAAGACATATTTATAAGCTTATTAATGTTCTGAAATTTTTTATTACTACTTTAGAGATTCTTAAATAATAATTAATAATTTTAAAATAAAATATGTTTTATTTTATATAAAATATAAAGTAAAATAAGAATATTTCCTATATTTTTGATATTTAATTTGGTGGGTCGTACTTAGTATCATATTGCCGAACAGAAATTATAAAGATTTTTTTTTTTAATTATTCCGACTGGTCAGAATACAAAGTCTAATCTAATCTCACTTGTCTAAGATAATTGTTTTCAATTCATCTATTGAGAGTAAAAAATATCAATCGCATGCGTTTACGAAGAGTAAGAAGTATTTATATCCATAATCATGATGCTTAAATTGCTTAAGCATTCCCTTTTAGAAGACACTGAAACTGTTGACGTTTCAAAGTTCATTAGTTATCATCTTAAAACTATGATATAATGAATGTCTTTGTTAAAATCATATATTATTTTCAATTACTTATATTTTTCAAATATAAACATAGTAACTCTCAAGAATGGTTTGCTGAAATATTAGTTTGAATTTGAAAATTTAAAACGATGGAAATCATGATATCCTTTGAATATGAACCAAAATTTTATTTTAATGTAAGGTGTTAAAATTTTCCTTACCATATCATGTCAGTGATGGATAAAGTTTCTGAAAAAAATGTTTCTTTTTTAAAAGTAATTTATCCTATATTGACTGATACATTACTAGTATATAAACATGAAAACCAATTTGTTGCTGCCAATATCAAACTGATTAATCGATAAGAGTATGAATACGTTTTCTTAAAAAATAAAACTAAATAAGTTTCTCTAACTGATAGAAAAATGTGTTTATTCAAAATTTTTATTTTATAATTTATTTTTATCAAAAATTACCCATGTCAATTAATATTATTATTATTATTTTTTTTTTTTTATATTTATTTGGCTTGCCGCTGTTAAAAGTGCGAAAAAGGCAGGATTTTCCCTGAAAAATGTAACTTGGGGCGTTATTTTGGAAAATTACTTTTTTTAATATTTATATTATATATTTGCAATCTTTTAATGCGATAGTAAGTTGAATACATGCATTTCGCGAAGAGATATGATGATTAAGATTTAATTGTTATTAAATATATAACAATTAATAGTATAATTTAAATACACAATTTTTCTAAAATTTACTTCTTTGATTATATCAATATTTTATAATGAAAAATATTAAGAGAACTGAATATGGTAAATTGATTTTCAGATTTTTATAACAGTAATTATCATTTAAATATTATCTCAACCTTATGGATTATAATGCACGAGGAAAACCTACTCTAATTAAAAAAAGTAATTAAAATTTTATAAAGTTAGGATGTTTATAAATTATAATACTATTATTCGATGATGGACTATTCGATGATCAGGTAGTATTTACTATTGAAAATTACAAATATTGATAAAAGCATTTTACGGATGTTATTTCCAAGCAATTTTTTTTAAAATGTAAAGTATCGCTAATTTTATCAGTGTAAATTAGAATTTAAAGCTCTTTTATTAAAATATGCGCTATATATATATATATATATATATATATATATATATATATATATATATAT
>JAPDSC010001499.1:19061-30004 GCA_026290005.1 Latrodectus geometricus
GTGTGTGTGTGTGTGTGTGTGTGTGTGTGTGTGTGTGTGTGTTCAAATATTTTATTTTCCCGGTGGTAAATATTATCTGAAAATGGTTAATGAGAGCTTTGATTTCGTTATATATAAAAAAAAAAAAAACATTCTTTGTGTTGGGCTCATCTGGCTTAAGAAGTTAGGAAATGGGGAATTTAATCACACACACACAGATTGTGTAAGCACTAGATTAAGTCAATTTTCTCTTAATGTAACATTTATAAGATTTCACAGGAAGAAATTTTTACGATTCCTTTTTTAGAGACAGCAATGATTAAAATAAATAACATTTACAGAAGATTCCAGCTTTTCACTCACTTTTACTGTATAAAAGTGTAAAAATTGCAATATTATCAAAGGAAAACACACGAATTATTTATCCGTTTCGAATTATTTATCTCCATTTTATTACAAAGTATATGGTATGTAATATAGTTATTAAATTGTTTGTAATGATAAGCTGTAATTACGTTCAAGGAAACAGATAATAGAAAGGATGGTTTCAGTATCTTATGAAAATGTTTGCTTGTATATTTTGACCTTTTCATGCGATACTCAAACCTTTTCAATCACCTTTCATCAGATACTTTTCATTAACCTTTTATAAGGTAAAACTTTTCATAAGATACTTAATAACTAATTGGATGAAAATTATTTTTTAACAAAGTCTAAGAGTGATTCTACTTATCTTGAAGTTAAACCTTTTTTTATGTACGACTTAATAATTTTCGAGGATCATATATTTAACAACTCTTTCTAAAGTTAACGTTAACAGTATATGTAATTCAAATCTACTTGTAATATTTCTCTCAATAATTTAAATGTTCATATTTTTTCTGATATTACATTAGTTCTTTTGAGTTAAGTGTGAGTACGAAATGTAATTAAAAGTACTATCAAGGCCTTTTTTAAGAGTCCTTTCTCTATATTAAATATACGCAATCAACACTCCTTTCTCCTTCAAATAAATTTACATAATTTACATCATGATATATAATTCTTATTATGGGCATAAAAATTTACAATCATCTGAGTACATATTTTAGTTTGCTTACAAGAGTGTTTTTAACTTAATTCAAAAGTCATACAGCATTATATAATTTTTAACTTCAAAAGAGAATATTGTTGTTGTTGTTATATTGACACTTGGTAAAGCCATGCACACCAGTCACGGACTGGGTTAATAAAGAGAGAAAGAGCGTTTTTTGTTTTAAAATAGAGCACCCTTATACAAAGGTGGAAGTACGACAAAGAGCTCATAGATGGTAGCACCATCTGGGTCTTCGAATTTAGAGATTGAAGCCAGAGAAGACTCATAGCCTGGCTCCAATCACTCCCAGAGGTGTTAATTTGGAATGTGGGAAATGGAGAATATTGAAACCCGACATATTTAATGTGCCCCAGGGACCATTAGTGAACACGACGGATCTTCGGCTATATCGGGATTCGAATTCACTACTTTCCGGTAACGAGAACGACGCCCTAACCAACCATGCTACCATGGTCCTACGAATAATGTAGATTTATTGAAAATGAAAATTCCTTATTCAAATTTAACATTTGATGAAGTAATTTAATACAAAATAATATTTCGCTTTACGTAAATTTCATATTTGTAGACTTAAATGGATACTATTTGAACTCATTTATTTGTTACAGAAATTCACAATATGTAAAAAGCTTTTATTAGAAAAGCAGATGGAAAACATACATTTACTACTCAATTAAATTTTACATGTGACATTTTCTATTCAAAATTCAAATAAAGCTTTCCGATTAGACTCTCAAGAAAACGTTTCATATCTTAACTAACTTAATTAGACAGCAGAAAATTATATTTACACACAATCATTTTCCCATAATTATACTATTATATATTTACTGTTCACATGTTTTCGATAATTTTTACATTTTTATTCTTGTACGTATTGTATAACGTATTTGAGTTCTTGTCTATTGTTACGAAAATTTTGCAATAAAACTTTTCATATTGTAAATAAATCTTTTTCTAATAAAATGTTTTCAAATATTTACTAACATTTACCTTTAATTATAGTTAAGTATTTATTTATATCTAAAAATATTTTGATAAGTGGCATCCATTAATAAAACAAATTATAGAAGAAAATAAACAAAGTTATTATTCAGGCTCAATTTCAGTTTTAATTAAATTTTTGCTTATTATAACTTCTTAAACAATTATTGTCTCTCAAAATATCCATTATAAATAATCAATAGAATTATTTGCATTCCTAAAAGGAATTTCAGATTTAACACCAATAATTTCAATTAAATTATTAACATTAAAAATAATTTTAAAGTTAGTTAATTGCATATCGAATAATCAATTTACCGATGTTAAAAGCGATTTACAGAAGTCAGATTGAATGAAATCAAAGAAAACATTTCCTATAAGGGAGTGGAGTTCAAAAAAAAATTAAACATAATTAAAATATGATGTTTATATTTTACAGGAAGAATAAAACGAAAGTATGTGAATAATTAATGAAAGTTTATTTATGGCAAATATAAATTAAAAAATTTTATTAATATTTTGAATTGTAATCCAAGTATTAAAATTATTCATTTCTTTAAGGCAATTTTTTGTTTTTAATTTTTGCAATCATTATGAATAGATATTAAAGTCTTAATGCATTGAGATACATTCAATTGGTTTATCTGTTGTAAATATAATAATGTTTAACTTTTGATTTTTATCATTTCTTAAATATTGCTTGCATATAATTATACCTCATAACATTCTGTAAACTCTAAGACAACTTTTAAATTATATCTTCTCTTAATATCAAAGTAGGTTACCTAAACAAGTTTCCCTAAAAAAAACCTATTATAGCTAAAGTTATTTAGTAACAATTCTGTATAAACATATAACAAAAAATAACGGTAAATAAGGAAAACTTCATTTTTTTATGTAAATATTATTTTGAATAATATTTCAAATTTAACAATACAACAATATTTTGGATAAAAATTATTTTTAATAATATAGATCCTAATTTAAATTAGTTAACACACGATTTTAACTAATTTATATTATGAACATAATATACAACTCATATTATTTTTTAATAAAAAATATATTTAAATTAATAATTATTTTTGAATAATATAAATTATCTTTTTTTAAAAGTAAGTTTAAATTTCGTGCGGAAGAAATCCATTCTGATTTTCATATTTCAATGTTTGTTTTTACAAACATATTGAAAGTAAAATAACTCATTTTCTAAATAAATGCATTTATAGCAAAATATTTTCCTACTAAAAATAATTTCTAAATATAATAAGGTATTTTCTTTAAATCGAAAATTATTTTAATAAATTGTATGCCTTCATATAAAAACTATTTATAGAAGAAAATAAACACTTTGAAGTTATGTTTATTTTCTAATAATTTATTATTATATCTTAATAAAAAAAGGCTTTTTAGAGCTCATAAATATTTGTACATAGTATACAAGAAGTGTAAAAATATACAAATCATACAATAAACAAAAATAAAATTGTAAATGAACTTCTTTTGTATATTCAAATGATCACTTTGATATTTTGTTTAAAATTCAGTGATCTCAATATTTATTCCTCTGAGAAATATACAAATTTTAAGAATGACACTTTATTTTTATTTCAGAGACTGTAATAAACAAATATTATAGTTCAGGGAAGTATATTTAATTTTGTAAAAGAAATTAAATTTCTTTATTAAGTCCAATAAATAAAATTACTATTTTCGAAATTTGGCAAATACACATCTATGCTCATAAGTCACAATTTATGTAAACGTGCACTGTATTTCATAAGCTGATTGTTAAATTTTTAAAATAATATTTTTACTTAAAATGTAAGGGAAAAAAGGTATTTAATGTATGTTTGAGACTTTTTTTTATTTCTAATGGTGAGCACCCTTGAGCCAGTATGTACATTAGCCTATTTGCCTCAACAAGGCCGGAAATCGCTAATCATTTTATCGTTACCCAGTGGGCATCTTTGAACCAAGTCACGGAGATACGAGTAGCATCGCCAACGCCACACCACCACAAGCACGTTTATAGGGTTGGCCACATTCATCCATCATATGATTAAAGGACAAGAAACACAGAGAGAGAGAGAAAGAGAGAGAAAGAGAAAATACGTCCAAGCCCGAGCCGGGATTTGAACTTCGGTCCGAGCCGTCCATAGTCAATTAGGCTAACCACTGGACACGTTGGGCGGCTTGTTTCAGATTGAAATTTGCGTATTTAATAATGTTTAATAATTCTTAAGATATTACAATTAATTGGTTATAAAATTTTAATATCATACTCCAAACAATATTCTAATAATATATAATAAAATCATATTATATCATGAACTGTAAATTACGGGAACTAAAGAGTAAATTTAATAGTTAAAAATACCTCGAACATTTGCTTGAAATGTTTAGTGTAGGAAAATTTAAAAATGTATGCAATAAGTTTTAGTTGTTACTTATGACACTTGGGGAAGCCAAAGTCGCACGTCAGGAAATGGGCGAATAAAGTCAGAAAGAGCGTCTTCCGTTTCTGTCTTCCTTTAAAGAGTGTCATCCGTTATCCGAAGACCCATCATGGCTACTTAGGTACGTAAAATTTGTCGTTTGCGTAATGTCCTCCATGTACCCTTTAAAATAATGCCTCTGGAGCCAGGCTAAGAATCTTCTCTGGCTTCAATCTCTAAATTGAAAGACACAGATGCTACTGCCATCTATGAGCCAATATCACACCTTCGTATGGGGGTATTCTATTCATTAACGAAAGACGCTCTTTCTGACTTCATTCGCACAGCTTTTATTATTTACCAATGATTGCAATAACTAACGATGTAGTCGTTTCTATGAGTTCGAGATATTAATTATATTTCTTAAATAACGTTGTGTCTTTAACTTTATGATATCAAAGAAATATCTACTGAATTGAACTGTACTGAAATCAGCAAAATATGGAGCATAATTTGTGTAGTTAAATTGTTAATTCATTATAAATTATTGCACAGTACACTTGCATAATTACAAGAAATAAATAGTAAAATTAAGAAAACTTGAGATTACATTTTTTTCAGAATAAAATTAATGTGTATCGTATAAAATCATTTTATAGTATAAATCAAAAATATTATGATAATTTTTATTTAAAGTTTATATGTGAATAGGTATTTCTTACGAAATATAGTATTCATTACATAATAAAACTTACTGTACATCGTAATAAAATTTACGTACTTCTGCCTGATAATTTTTTAGTTATTAAAATTAAAAAAAATATTTATCTTTCATAAAGATTATTTTTCTTATAACATTTAATGTAACTTTTAAAAAGTTTCAAAAATTTAAATTTTGTTGCATGGTAATAAAATTATACTTGGCAATTTATTTTCGGAATTATAGGCATTCTTAAATTTCTATAACATTAAGGAGATTTCCTGAAATAGAATAAATATTAATATAAATCTCACAAAAACTAATATTCTGTATATTTCATAGCTTGTGAGTAATGTGATAACACACTGATGGAAATACAATTAGCGGAACTATTGGAATTAAATTTAGAATGAGCTCTCATTTTGTAAAATTTAACAATATTTCAGTGCAAAAAAGTTACTTTATAAAGTAAGAACTCTTCGTGAGAGAGAAAAAAATATAATTGAGTTGTAATGTTATGGTTTACATTAAAAAAAGATGAATTTGGATTCAATAAAAAGCTATCTTCTAAATTTTTGTCGAAATCATGGATTCTTAAATTAGTTTGAATTTCACAAAGTTTGAAATGATAAAAAAAAATTAGACTGCATGATTTATCAAATATTTCATTAAGTATACTTATTTTTGATAAAAATTTGTGATTCTGATTAAGGCAGTGAATAATAAATTAGGATTTCTTCTCATTTCTCGATCAAAACTTGGAGCACTTATTAAATAAATAAAAATTGCAATATTTCGTTTTTATAACATAAAAAAAACTTGTTTTATATTCATGGGATTTTTCTACGCAAATGATTCGAAATAGTTATTATTTAAAAAATTGTTATAGATTTAAAAAATTGAATTGAAAAATGAACAATATTACACTTTCTTTATCCTTTGTAACAAAAGCATCTTTTATTCTTGTTTATTAATAAGAACTATTATATGTTTTTAAGTTTATTTATTTTATTAGTAAAATTAGTGTCTTTCCAATTTATCCTCTTTCTTAAAAAATGACTCTGTTAGTGTTTGTGAAAGTGTTTTTCATATAAAGAACATATTTTGTTAATACTAATTAATAATTGATTCTTCTAAGTTTTGTACTAAAACAGTGTATAGATTTTTTTATTAGGAGATTTAAGCTTTTATTTTTTAATTCATTATCCATTTTTCTGATACGTGTTTTAAACTGTGTTTTTCATTCCCTTTTTTAAATGTAAATTCTTATTGAGTTTTACAATTCATTAAAATACAAAAAATAGTTTCTTTAAAGTAAATGTAAATCAGTATTTTTCTTTGCATGATATATGATACTTTATCAATTTATAACAAACAATAGTGAGTTATTGTATCATAGGTCTACAATATGCAAAAATAAAAGTTATAATAAAAAAAAAATAAATAAATAAAAATAAAAAAAAAACTTTGGCTGGTTTTTAACCTAGACACGAAGACACATAAAAATGTGAATGATAAAGCATGTTTTCCTTTTAAAAAGAAATATTATGGCAAATATTTTAGAAACATTGAGGACTTATAAAATATCCATTCATTTTATGGCACATATTTTCTGTTAGTGCTGACTTTTGACTTTCCTGAGAAAACAAATTTTGTTTGCAGTATATAAATTTTCTTCAAAATTTAACTTATGCAGAATCACCCTCAAAAGGTCGATAATAAACCCCATTGATTTTATTATAGATTAGATATTTTTTTTAAATAAACTGATATATAATTCATTATGTTTTCTGCTACTTTCCATAAATAAACATATTATTGAAACTAATATTATAATTGATTAATTACTCAATTACAAGTAATATATTAAAATTAATAAAATATATAACGCTAATTAACTGGTCCCAAAATCGTTTAAATAAATATTTTCATCAATTCAAATGTTAGTTTGATTAAAAGAAATGTAATTATTTGTATAAGTTATCTATAATGTATATTAATGGATAAGACCACAGATTTTCAAAAAAATTCAAATAAGTGATTTCTCAAATAACTGAATTTTTATTTTTTTTACGCATGCAACAGCAAAAATCAAGACTTTCATTTTCTGTTTTCCTATTTTGCTATAATTTCAATTTGTTCTTCTGTTTTTAAAATTTATAAAAGATTTATAATGCCTTGAAGTAACCAATTGCGTATTATTTAGTATAAAAAAAAAGATATTTTTAAAATCAATAAAACATTTACATGTACTTATTGATTTCGTTAAATAAATAAATGAAATACATATAGTTTATTAATAATAGAAATATAAAAATTACAGAAAAATTATTTTTTGAGATACCTATTTATATTACATATAATTCATTTTTATACCATTTCTATAATATTAAATTTTTAAAATTTTGTTGAAAGTGTAATATTTATCAATATAATATTGCATTTGTGCTGTTTACAATCTTTCATAATATTTAATTTAAAAAATGTTTCAAATTTAATTTCTACAAATCTGATTAAAACTCAAAGATATTTTTAAATTGTTAATTAGACAATTAAAATGATTATGACAGGACCGAGAAAAATACATTTCAGGACATTTGTTATTTTATGATCTTATTATTATTGGGCAAAAATAAAAGGTTTTAAAAAATAAAAAGAAAAATTCGTTTGCAGCTAAATATTATCATTCAGATTTATGCTTTTGTTTCTAAATCAAAAATAAAAATACCATGAATTTTAAAATATATTTTCAAATAAAACAAAGATTTATTATTTAAAGTTTTATGAGAAGAATATATGATACTTGTTAAATGATTTATAAAGCATTTTTTTTTTTACATTATTTACCCTACAGAACATTTTTAACTGATTTTTTTTCTTTTCTATTAGTCATTTACTCTTCACAGATTCAAAACTATTCATAAACTCTTAAACACTAATTCCTTTTTTATTCCCAAACCCAACATTTATTTGAATATTTTTAGCTTTCATAACATAATTACTAACACATAATATTTGATTATTTTTCTAAACTTTCTTATTTTAATCAAATGCACGAAATGCGTAAATTATTATTTATATATATATATTAATTAAAATAAAAATTAAATTACATTATAAATATAAAAATGTGTATTTTTGTAACAATTATTACAAATATTATACCATTAATTCATATATGTAAAGAAAGATATAGTTAATTGTGTTAAAGGATAATGATATTGCTTATATTTTTTATGAATTTATATATATTTATCATTATTAGACAAATTTCTCTAATTATATATGCATAAATATTTTTTAACATTGTATAAACTTACAATTTAATAATGCTATGAACATGAGCATAAGAAAAAAATATTTTGAGTTAAGTCCTTCTTTATGGGTTTGTAAGTTAAGATTTTATAACTTAGTTTCACTTTACATTTTTAGAAATTCAAAATATCAATTACAAAAATTTCTCACGGAAATACTTGTTTTATTTTTCATTTAATAATTAGAAAAGAAAATATCGATATTTAAAGAAGAGCAATATTTACCCCAAAAATATAAATAAATTAGGTTAAAAAAGAATATAATTAAAAATAAAAATATAATATAGTCAAAATCAAATAATAAAGCTATTCATACCAACAATAAAAAGATTACAAATTAAATGCAAAAAACATAAAATTTGAGAGACATTTTTAATTAGAAATATATCAAATTATTATTTATATTTTCGTATGTTCTTAGCATTTAAGAAAATAAGTAAAAATATGCAATTGATAGCAAAACTGTCGTTCATATACCACCTAAAAATATGTATTATTAATTTGTAAAAAAATGAAAATATATAAATTATTGTGTTTAATAAATTACTTTATTGAATCAAAAGGAAAAACAAAAAAAGCCTATTTGACAAAAAAGAAGCAGATACTTCCATAAAATTTAAATAAAAAAATATCTTTCTTTAATTAAATAGAAATAAAAATATTTTATATTATAATATACATTTTGTATTATGATATACATACATAGGAATAATTAGTACACATCTTATGAAATATTCAATACCATAAAATAGGCACAAAATTTATAAAAAAATATTCCATTCACTATTGTTATTAATAATTTTACCGTTTTTATTTAAAAATGTAATTTTTTGTGGATTTTAATTTTATTTCATTACAAAAGAAATGTGTATTTATAAAAAAAAAAATACTAAGGTTATTTTATAAAAACCGTAAAATACAGTTTATGTACTTTGATAATATTTCACGAAAATTAAACTAATTTACATTTGACAGATATTTGTTTGCATTTCAATCATGTTTCATTAAATTAATATAATTAGGATTTCAATAAAAGTACATAATTACGAATTTTTAAGATGTTTTAATTAATTTTACACATAATATATTTAATTTTACAATAAAGTTTGGATATTTTTAACGTATTTTAAAGAATATATTTTAAACAATACACAGCGTTTCACCTTATTAAAATTAAATATCAGTTATTTTTATCATGGAACAAAATATGAGTTTATTACGTTAATAAATTTACGTTTTATCAAGTACTAAACATTTTCTATTCATTTCTTCGGGAAATATGAGGAAATAAATCGTATCAACATCTAATTTTCAAAATTTAAAATAATTGGCTCAATATATCATAGATTAGTAAACAAATTTGTGTAAATATTCATAATGATTTTAACCATTATATTAAAAGTGATGCAGCCATGTGTTTTGAAAAATAGAAAAAAATAATTATTATTACCTCTTAAAAATAAACATGTTATTTTAGAGAAATATTGTCTAATAAATAACCATTGAAAGGAAAACTGTTTAACGTGCTTGAAGTGCTTGAATTTAAAATAATGAAAAAATTAAATTAAACTGTCATTTAAAATACAGAAATATATGTACTGAAATTTGAGGTAAACAAACAAAAACTTTAAATCGTTCTCTCACAGAAAAAAAATGCAAGGAAAGGTGCCTATAAAACTGCTTGTATATAATTGGAAACAAAATTTAGAATATTAATAAGTGGTTACATGCATTCATATAATAATGATTAATGATTAGCAATAATTTACAACGGAAATAAAAAACGAAGGCAACATAAAAAGATATGTAAATTAGTATGAACTAAATATAAAGTAAATTACAAAATTTGCATGTATTGTCATTAGAATAAGTATTTAATAATTTATAAACAGAAAGAACAGTATGATATATGATAAACTAAAGTGTAATCAAGGTATAAGTTATAGCTTCAAATAAAAGAAAAAAAATTATTACTTTTTATGTAAGAAAATATTGCAAAAGTAATATGGCATTGTGGTTTAGACTAGAATGTGTTGCAAAATAAAACAAATATAATCATATAAAATTGAAATAATTTTTATTTTTGAATATAAATATATAACGTTCTTTGTATGTAAATAAATAAATGAATATACAATAAAGTAAAGTACAAATTTTGCATGAATTGATATTAAAAGAAGTACTTAATAATTTATAAATAGAAAGAACAGTGCGATAGATGCTGAAGTAGTGTGGTTCAAAAGAACTTCATTAAAAATGTATTCAAAAATTAAGGTTTTAACTATAGCCTCAAATAAAAGAAAATAATTAATTACTTTTAAGTAAGAAAATATTGAAAAAGTAATGTTAAATGTGGTTTAGACCAAAATGCGTTAAAACAAAAATAATCTCGAAAAATCGAAAGAATTTTTATTTTTTAATATAAGTATGTA
>JAPDSC010001499.1:30404-42320 GCA_026290005.1 Latrodectus geometricus
AAGTGTGTGTGTGTGTTGTGCGCGCGTGTTTGTTAAAATGGAAATTATAGTTATGTTTACTTAATGAACTCCATTTCTACTTAAATTTTTTATACATATTATCCTTATAAGGAAAAATATAATATGTTTTGCATACACATCTTAATGATTCTGTAGGACATTATCTTTGGTGCATATTTAGATGTATTATGTCCTGGTAGCTATAAGACCAAGTCTGAAAAGAAAAAATCATTATTTCATGCAAGATAAAGGTCATAAATAATCATGTCCTTACAGAGTAATCAAAACCCTAAAATAGAAGACAAAATAAATCTAAAGAAGAATCATCTCTTTACCTCTTTTCAATTGAAACATAAAATTAAAAATCGCCTTTTAAACTATAGGCAATTAACCGATTTAATGCTTCACATCTTTTAACTAAATCTCATCTGTAAAATATTTAGTACATTAGATTGCAATGGACTTTCTTTGTTAAAAGCAGTTAAAATTTTTCTCCAAAACAAATTCAATTCTATGTTTAATCGTGATAAGATATTATGACTGGAGGAAATAAAATAAAACAGCAATGTATCTTTACAAATGATTTAATGGTATGCCATAAAATCCTTATTCAAAATTAATTTAATGTATTATAAAATTATACAAGGACACTTTTCAAGTTTACATCAAAGAAATTTGAGTACCAAAACACATCAACTATCTCATTTTATTTACACAGTTGTCTTAATAGCTACATTTTATGTATCTTTTATTGCTCTCAGAAAGCCAATAAAACTTTTATGCATGGAATTTCCGTATTCTGCTGAAGTTTTACCTACTGGAAAACTGTCATTATTTTTCGCAACTAAAATCAATTCCTATTAATGTGATATACAGTTGCACTGCGTGTATTTTTATATGAAGTTCTTTTAAAAAATAGAAAAACATATTCTGGAGATGAAATATGTGTTTTTGTGTGTTTATACTAAAAATGGCATTAATTGCATGAACAGAATTTCAATTGGTAAAAAATAGGTTTATTTCATGTTTTAGAACATATTGAAATTTTGTGAATAATATTAATTGCAACCACATATGCTGCAGTTCCTTATTTATTTTGTCATTTAGTTGACATCATCAGTTTTAATTTTTGTTTTATGTTTTTCATTCATTACATTAATATAAACTTATTATAACTGTATTAGTATAATGAATGAAAAGTATAAAAATAATTTTCATTCTAGGTAATGATTTTTATTAATTGAAATCTTTATAATGAAACTATTTATAATAAATGTTACAAAATGTATAACAATTTTTCTAGGTTTTGATTTTTACTATTCGAATTATTTATCACATTAATTGTATGTCTCATTTTTACTTATTTAAACATTTGGGATTTTATATGGATTAATCAAGATGATCAATAACAATGTAAAATATCATATTAATAATTTTTTAAAACTATTTAGTTTTTTGCGATTACAACACGACCCAACACAAGTAAAATTTTCTAGGTTATAATTTTTATTAGCTGAATTATTTATTGTATATTGTTTAAAAATTTATTAATATAACTAAATGGAAATAGACGTATTTAATACAACATTGCTTTCTTGTAAAGTTTGCTTATCTCAGATTTTCTCATGTAAATAATAAATCAATATTTAAAATAATACGTCAATTAAAAATTTTAGTTTCTTTATTATAAATTATAATACCTATATATAACAATGAATTTGTATTAATTATTAAACGAGATAATACTCCAAGTGGATTCTAAATGATTGAAAACCAACAGTTTTCTGACTTAGAAAGTGCTTACAAGTCATTAAATTGTAAAATGTTATTGTCAAAATGTCGTAAGAAAACGAATTTTGTGTCCCTTAGTTAGCACAACAAACAATGATATTTACAATAATTATTCACTTATTTATGAATAACAAATTTAGTGAGATGCATGAAATCAAATAAATAATTTTGAAAAAATATGAGTAGATTACTGAGTGTATAATATAAAAATTTAAATATAAACATTATGTAATGATTTTTAAAATATTTTTTTATTAGAAATATTACAATTCGCTCAAAATGTATAAATTAATGATATCCTCATTCAATTACGTATTCACTAAATGATTCGTAAAGTAAAATGATATCAAATTTCTAATTAAATTAAAATAATAGTCGTTATCGGAAAAATATTATTTCTACATAGTTTTTAAACAATTTTATTGTTGATAGAAACAAAATTAAAATAATTCTGATTAAGCTTTTCTAAAACTAATTTTATTTTAAAACCATATAAAATGATATTCTTTTTATAAAACAAAATATTTCATAACAGCTATGCTTAAAATCAAAAAAATATTATATTTTTATGTTAATGAATACAAATTTCTAAAATTTGAATATTTAGAAAAAATTACTATAAAAGTGTTTACCTAAAAATTTTGAAATACATAAATTATATATTTAAGTAATACGAAAAAATAATTATTCAATAATGTATTTTCTAAAATAAACTAAGCATGCATAAAATTTATATTTCAATTGGCGTCTTTTTTAATATTTACATTCAATTTATATGGAGAAAAATAAAAAAAGAACAGACGCACACAAATTTATGTGAGTGAATTAATCCATAATGAATAGAAAATTAATTCTTGTTAACATCATTATTCAACTAAGAACACTCATTGTAAGATAATTCATTAGCAAACAACATAATTAGTTTTTGCTTACTTTGAGATTTTCTACTTAAGGGCAACTACTTATGTAAAGTATTTCTTAAATTCATTATTTGCATAATTCTTAAATTACTTTCAGAATCGAAAAACAGTTTCTGTTTTTAATTATCTTAAATTTAATGTAAGCAATAACATACAAGCAAAATGCCTTTAAAATTGAAAAAAAATGTCTAAATTACTTGCTTTCCCATCCAAGTTAAGAATTACAAGTGATTCAGTTGGAACAAGGGCTAAATATGATATTATATCCTTTATTATAATAGTACTCTCGTATTTTTCATGTTTTATTGATTGAAAATTGTAGTGCATTTTTTACGATTACCTTACATATTACTCGTTGACGTCATTACATGACGTTATGCATAATGCATTTTAAATGTGCTGGCGTCTTTTCTGTGAAAAATTAAATAAAAAGAAAATTAGACACGCAATTTGAAATCTTAAATACAAAATGTATAAGAAATAAGATTGAAAATATAAAACATATAAGATAATTCTTTACATTTTTAGATATAATTAATAAATTACTTTTTATTTTACATTATATTTTCTAATTTAAAGAAAGGAGATTATTTCAGCTACTGAATATACTGTAAATAATTTTATAAAATTATTTGCATTTATTGAAAATAGGGAGTTTAAATATTAATATTTCAAAAGATTTTTTATAGAAATTTATTTTTACATTGTCTGCTCTTTCGATAAGAAATATTCTTACATTCCGTTAAAATAGCTGAAAAATGACCAAATTACACTATATTTAAGCGATTAATTTGTAATACTCCTTTAAATTAGGAAGTATTTATTTATTTATAAGAAAACATTGTAATTAACACTATCTTCTTCGTGGAGTCCTTATAAAATTATATTATAAATTTAAATATTGCTACGGATTTATTGTTTATAAATAAATCTAAATCAAACCATTTGAGACCGGGACGTCTTGTTGGTTAGAATGTCGTTCTCGTTTCCGGGAAGTGATGAGTTCGAGTACCAGATTATCCGAAGATCCGCCGAGTTCACTAATGTGACTAAGGCAAATAAAATATGTCATAGTCGCAATGTCCTCAATGTTCCCCGTCAAGATTAATAATTCTGGGGATGTTAGGAGCCAGGCCTTAAATTTGCTTTGGCTTCCTATATCTAAAGTGAAAGACCCAGATGGTGCTGACATCTATGAGCTAAAGCCATATTTCCACCCTCGCGAGGGCTCTTTTCCAAAATGAATGACCCTCTTTCTAATTTCATTCGCCATGTCCCTGATAGTCGGGCTTGCCTTTTCCAAGTGTCATCAGTAACAACAACAAGTCGTTCAAATTTCATTCTATTGTTAAATGTAAAACTATATCAATTCTTTATTTGGTTTTTTTATATTAAGTAAAGTACTCGGGGAAAAATTAAAAAAACAACATTTTTCTTAATCATTAAATATTTATGTTAGTACCAAATTAAAATTTTCCTACTTGTATTTTTTTACTGACAAATGATTAGATAAATTGTAATAGTACATTAATTTGGACAATACAAGTACATAAAAATAATCACAAATAAAATGGTATATACTTTAATTTGCAAATTGTAGTAATTGCCTGCAAAATTAACAGAAATTAAACAAATATTTGAGTATATTATATGATGTAAAATTATTTTTTCTTCTATTTCATTAATTACTAATTAAAACCAGAACTTGATGAACAATTATTTATATATATAGAAAATGTACGTTATATATTATATTGCATTTATTGGTAGAAATTTGTTTTATTATTTATCAAAGAAACCTGGTTTCTGCAGGTTTTTATTAAATTTTTTTTAAATGAATAAATTGATAATTATCAATTTAATTTCTGTTATGAATTTTGTTAATATAAATTAGACAAATAGGCATTCTTATGAATATTTTATTATAAATGTGTGCTGAATTTACCTGATTGTTCAATAAAGGGTGGAAATTTGCTTTGCAAGAATGCTTGTATTATTTCGAACTAAAATAAAGATTTGGTACTATTATAGAATAAGAATATCAGGATTCTTCTTCTCTTGAGCTTGTCAGATGTGTGGCACCTCTGCATTGTTGCATTTTGTACCATGCTCCAAGCCCAATTTTTTTCCTAGTTCCATTGTCTTGGGTCACCTATTTTGTTTGTAAAGTCTGATAGGCCCTCAATGGAGTTTGGGTGTAACTCTTTAGGATATGGATTACCTAGAGTAGTGAATCTTGTAAGGGCAAAAGCATCACACTCATATAGGATATGATGAGCTGATTCTACCCCAGCGTGACATTTCCTACAAATTGGTTCTGGTTTAAAAAGCCCTATTGTATGAAGGTGTTTCCTGAAAAGATAGTGCCCAGTAATGAAGCCTACAATTGCTTGAATCTTCAATCTTGGGAGTCTAAGAATTTCAGATGCAATTTTCTCAGATCAGTTGAAAATCATGCTTTTTGCATGTTTCTGTCCAGGAGAGTCACGCCAAACTTCGTTCATCTCCTGTTTTTCCCATTTTTGAATGGCCTTCCTTGTAGTCTTCATGTTGATCCCACAAAAGGGTTCCATTCCTATTGGATTGAAAGAGGATCCCTGTTTTGCAAGTTCATCAACTATTTCATTACCTTCTATTCCTATATGCCCTGGCACCCAAATAAGAATAATTTTGTTCCCATTTGCCAGTTCCTTAAGGAGATTTTTACATTCCATTACAATTTTTGATTTGACCTGGAATGAGTAAAGAGCCATCAATGCAGCTTGACTGTCGCTGAAAATAAGAATACGCTTACCTTGGTAGCCCTTCTTTAAATTTATCTGCAGACAGTTGGTAATAGCAAGATCCTCCGCCGGAAAGACAGTTGCATGTTCCCCAAGCCCTTTATAAAGACCGAATCTTGGTACCACGCCACAGACCCCCAGTCCTGAGAGGTTGCCTTTTTTTGATCCATCAGTAAACCAGATAAAATCATTGCTTTTTATTTCAATCGTGCTGTTTTACCATTCTTCCCAGGTAGGAGAAACTACCTCAAATGGTCTTTCAAACACGTATGTTCTTTCCTTGCTGTCTGAAGGCGTTTGCAGAGTTAGGTGGTTGATTTTTTTGGTAATAGTAGTATGACCTCCAGAAGAGGGCTTATCACAACACTGATTTTGCAATTTCATTCTATATGCAGTCATTCTGGCAGCGCTGCATATGAAGATATTTAGTGGAGTCAGGTCCAGAATTGCCTCTAGTGCTCTGGTAGGTGCTGTGGACATTGCACCTGTGATACACAAGCAGGCCATTCTTTGCAGACTTCCTAGCTTGTCCTTCACAGTTTTCTGCTCCACCTTACACCACCATATCACAGATGCATATGTAAAAGTAGGCCTGACAATTGCTGTGTACATCCAAAACATCATTTTTGGCTGTAGACCCCAGTTTTTACCATGCATGCGTCTGCATGTCATAATGCATTTTTTTGCCTGATTGATTTTGTAGTCAACATGTTTATTCCAGGTGAGTTTTTGGTCTAGAATTAAGCCCAGAAATTTCACCTTAGAAGAAACGGTGATTTCAACCTCAAAAAGTTTTGGGATAAATAATCCCTCCCTTTTTATTTTTCTTGTGAATGGTATAAGGTTGGTCTTCTGTGGATTTATATCCAGATTCCTTTCCTTACACCATTTGCCTACATAACTTAGAGCATATTGCATTAGCTGACAAGTTATGTTAAAGTCTTTACCAAGGATGAGTATGACAATATCATCAGCATACCCCTGGATATAGTAACCAATAGAATTTAGATTAGGATTAATCATGATTAATCAGGATTAATCACGAATAAAAGTAAAAACAAAGACAAAGTGATAAGTATAACACTCTAGAGAGATAATGTCTGCAATATTTCTTTTTTTTATTCTTCTATACATTTTTTCTACATTGTCATCCGTATGGACTGAAGTTATTATAAATTTAACTATACCAAATTTAATCTTAATTGTAATAGTTAACTTAAGAATTCGGAATGCTTACTTCCCTCTATAGGTATACAAAGTAGACCGTTAATAGTTTGGTAATAATTGTAAAGGTTACAAATTGATTTATTTATAAAAACGTTATAAAATAAATTCTGCTTTTCTCAGTTATCGCAAAATTACCCAAATATTCGGCCAAAGAAAAATAAATCATAAGAATTTCCATATACGTTTTTAGATTTGATATGGTCATCAATGCTAGAAATACGGTTAGTTTAGTTATTAATTTTTTAATAATTTTACTTTAAAGTCATTTTTAAGCCTCTAAAGCCTCTAAAGCAAATAAAACAGCAATCTCAAACATTAAAGAAAGGGTGACTCTTTTATTTACAAATTCATGAATATTTTCCTCGTTACAACATTTTTATTCATTTTTACTCGTTGCCATATTTAACTAAGTGGAGATATACTGATAAGCATTTTATCATCAATACAAAACTTGCCTTCTTATAATTTCTGGAAACCAAACGTATGTATGACATTGATTTTGAGATGGGTCCTAATTCTTTGGAAAATTATGATAAGTTCTCATGAAACGAATTTTATACAGATAAATGCTGATATAAATTTGGCTTTTTTCTGTGAGTATGAATTCGATGACAATAAGTTAATGAAAAAAATCTTTATGTGACAAAGTGATCTTCTGAATTTGGCTTGTATTGAATTAATGAAAAAAAAAATCCTTAGACACCCAAACCTACATTTTACTTTGTGTTGCTTGCACATTTTATATTTCTGTGCATTCGTTTAAAAGTAATTTTAAGCAGACGAGTAAAATAATCTGTGATTTGGAATATTAAAATAATACGTTCATCAATTAAACTATATAATTAATATGTATCAATTAAACTAGAACCCATGACCTTGTCAAGAGTGATTTCCTCCATGACCAGGGATCTTGCTTGAAAATCCTGGTCCGAACCTCCTGCTCACCCTTCACCTCAACCCTTTCAGAAACACTCTGTAAACGCAATAACATCCAGGGCCTCTAGGGTACAACAGACAGCATTCTCAATATTTTCCACTGGCCATCTGAGATGCGTTACTTTTGAGGGTGACGAAAAACTTTTCCTCCATGCCCAAAATGTAACATTGGCCCCTTCTATCCTCAGCATATTCCGCAAGATCAGGGCTTCTCTTGGGAAGAGGCTGAGTCATTCAGTTGTTTACAGGCTTTCTGATCATTTTTGGCCTCATGTATCTGGTCTAGTTTTACTAGACAAGGTTGGGGATAAATCTTACCTCCACCTTACAAGGGTTCTTTTAAAAAAATACATGTGTTATTGCTAAAAATTTTATTGAAAAATAAAAGTCGAATATAAGTTCCGCAGGGAATTTTAGGAATCAATGACTTAAGAATTTTAGGAATCAATTACTTTAATGTTCACTATAAAGAATAAAATAAAATTACTTACAATTTCATTAAACCAATAAACAATTTCAGTAAACGATCTATTTATTTATTTCTCCTTACGATTATCAATGTAACGGGAAAGAAATAGATCACAATTAGTGTCGTATATATTTGCGTCGATTATTTAAAGGGATGTATTTTTAGAAACTACTAAAAATAGTAAAATCATTTGATGAATCATTTGATTATCTATTATTGAAACTTATTTAAATATCGAAGCTTATTTCTGACGGGAACTACTTAACAATTGTTTTGATGATAAATTGGGAGGTCCTGATGGAATAATACCTAAAATTATTTGTTTATTATTTCTTACTTATGAATATTACTTATAATTTTTTTATTGTAATCAAACTTCTTTAACTGGAATTTATTTGTTTACTCTTTATGGTTAACTAATAATACGTTAAATTTTGAACTCTCTTGTTTTGAGTATTATATGATCAATATGACTTAACCATTTCATAAGCTGTTGATAAAACTAACACGAATAATTAAATGAATATTCAAGAATTCTCTCCAGGCTAATAGTTATATACTATTAATTAATTCTGCCCAGGATTCAGCATAGATGCTAATAAATCATTAAGAATTAAATATTATTTCTAAACCAAGAGACTCAAAATTCATCTATTTATTACATAAAGCACAGAAGTTATCTACATAAATATTATATTAAACATTTCTTTTTTATATATTTCATTTCATTATATCCAAAAATATTTGTCAAAACTTTATTTATATAAAATTTTTTATTAAAAAATATTTATTATGTAATTCTCTTATATAAAATATACACAATATTTAATCATATTTTCTTTTTTTTTCAGGTTGGCAAGCAATTGCAGTTAAAACATAACTCTAAGTAATCGTGTTTCGACTCCAAGCATTTCTCCCAGCTTATAAAAATCTTGAAATAAAGTGAACTTCATATGCTTAGTTTTATTTTACAAGTTGAATAAATCTTGAGTATATAGTTACTAATCTTAAGTACATGAAAATTTCTATATGTTCCTCAAAATTTATGCTTTTAAATGAAAGTTTTAAAAATAACATATATTTTATTTTGTGATAACAATGGAGGTAATGAAAACGAAGAAATAAACTTTACAAATGTGGTGGAAATATAATACATAATTTCGTATGCAATAGTCTTAAATTCTAAAGCACGGTCATAAATTAACATAATATAAGAAAAAAATATTAATTTGTTTTAAACTGTATTAGAGGTTAATTACTAGTAAAAATATTAAAAATATAGTCCAGAAGAGCAGCTGATAATTTTCCAAATCTAAAGTTTTAGCGAAAAGCTTTCGCAAATGTTTATCAAGAAATTCCACATTTAAAATATTGAGCAATTGTTGCTTATATTACTAAATAATAAAAATCATTGCTTACATAATTAAATTACTTTTTATATTCAGTAATTTTTTAATAATTATTTTACACTGCTCAAAACAAGTAAAGGATATTGCGATTTTTGGTGGAACTTGTGGCTGGGAAACATTTTAGCCGATTGATACATAGCCGACAGACGTAGTAAGTTATAAGAAAAGGTGTATAAAAAAAAGAATAAGAAAATGTGTTTTCTTCAAAAGAAATCATTTTCAGAAGGGGGTATGGTTTCCACTGACGACCAGAAAAGTTGACACCTTTGAGCCATGAAGTCAATGAGGTTATTAATCACAAGTTTGGGTATTCTATTCCACTCTTCCAGAAGAGCACTTTCCAGTTCTTGGAGAGTTTGTGGGGGTGGTTGGTGGCCAGGATCTCATCTTTCTATGGCGTCCCAAATGTGTTATATTGGATCCATGTCAGGAGAACACGCTGGCCATTCCATTCGTTCGATTCCTTCCTAAAAAAAAAAAAAAAAAAAAAAAAACCCCTCCACCAGGTTAGCACGGTGTGGCCTGCAGTTATCATACATTAAAAGGACATACATACATCTCCGATTGATGCAGTATAAGAGACTAAGGTCTGAGGATCTCTCATCCCTATATCGGTGGACAGTCAGAAGTCTATCTCGAATCATATAGATAGATGTCTGTGAGTCCTTCAATGGAGATGCTATACACCAACTCCCCCAACGCCAAATCTGACACTTTCGTGCTCGAACGCAGGATTACTATTACTGCCACGGTCCCTCCAGATGAAAATACGCCTATTATCAGGATGAACAGAGAAACGGGACTCGTCAGAAAAAAGAATATTGCTCCATTCATTTCTCCTCCAGTTCACATGCTCTGCTGCCCCTCCCTGTGGTAGCGACGATGCCTTGATGTTTGTTTAACGAATACCATCGGACTGAGCATATGGAGCTACACCATGAAGCCGTTTTCGGACAGTCTGAGTTGAAACCGTTTTGTCAGTAGCCGAGCGAATGTGTTGTTGGAGAAAAGTAGCGTCCATATTTCAGTGTCTCCGAGCCGTTATCATCATTGAGCGTTGATGCCCGTCTACGACCTTGCCCTGATCTTCAACCTGCACTTCCAGTCTCCAAAAAACGGTATTAGATCCTCGAAATCGCACTTTGACACTCCAATAGCTTGCTCTAATTTGGCTTGAGTTGTGCTCCCTTCTAACCTACCAACAACTCTCCAATCTTCTGAATCAGTAAAATGACTTTTCTGAGACATAGTACTCATCGAAACAAAGCAGTCACTGAATGCCGATCATCCTTGTCTTGATTGTCTTTTATTCAGTTGAAAGTCAAATTTCTTTCATTGCCACAGATGGGACGTTTTTGACGTCGAATTCAAAATTAGCATACTCCACAGTTTGAAAATCAGATAAATTTACATTTCTGATTCTCTTCTTGCATTTTCGGCAAAAAAAATCGCTTATGTCTTTATTTTATATAAAACTCACAATTTCCTTTAATTGTTTCGAACAATATATTTTTATATTTTTTCATTTCTAATGATGGGCACTCTTGAGCAAGTAAGTACATATGAGCAACAAGGCAGGAAACAACTACTCATTTTATCGTTACCCAGTGGGCACCTGTAAACCAAGTCACGGAGCAACGAATAGCATAGCTCAGACCACACCACCATAAACCCTTTATAGGGCGGGCCACATTCATCCATCATATGAGGAAAGGACAAGATACAAAGAGAGAGAGAGAGAAAGAGTAAGTACAACCATGCCCGAGCCGGGATTCAAACCCAGATCCTCCCCATCCTTAGTCAGTTGCGTGGACTACTAGAGAGATTGGGAGGCTGTATTTTCATATTAACAGTTTTATTTAAATGCATATTACTTTTTCTTTAAATTGTAAAAAAATGAAAATAATACATTTGAGATAACGTGTACTAAATTAAGTTTATTTATGATTTTATATAGTAATATCGAACAGAATAAAAATAGTTCGTAAAAAATATTTCAGTGCTTCTTTTATTATTTACAAAATGATAAATCGATCTTAACATAAATGCTCTTTAATATTACAAAAAAATAAAATATTATGGGAAAAGTAAAAAATCTTATACATGCTTCCTCATCCATTACTCGACTGATTACTCAAAATATGCATGGCCTCATCCATTTTCAAATAATGATATATCATATTCCTCTTCTATAAAGCAAATTATTTCTGAAATTTTGAAAAAGAATTTTAAAGTGTACAAAGATTGAAAGTATAAACAAAATTATTATAAATGTTAAACTCGAAAGCTACTTAATCTTCAACGATGCTTGCCTATATTTTTAGAACATATTAAATTGTTCTTGAGTAAAAATATTGTCTCCTTTTCTGTTGCACGTATAA